>JAOEHI010000448.1:22980-42567 GCA_025447815.1 Percopsis transmontana
CAATTGCCCAGGCCTGGGTGGGGCGCTGGGGGGGGGGTGGGGGGGGGGGGGGGGGGGGGGGGGCCGGGGCCGCCCGCCGCCCCCCCCCCCACAAGACGGTGTGATGGGGTATACACCTATAACACTTAAATGTATCTAGCCAAAGGGCTTTATATGGTTCCATGACGAGGGAGAGAGGCTGTCTGACAAAGAAGACTGTTTGGATCTGGTGGGTCAGTGGAGGAGCGCTGGACTCATAATGACATAGAAAACAAACAGTGGTGAATGGGCACATGGTCCGGCCCGTAACCACAGGACCCTCAACGGGAAGAGCCTGTCCGGCACTGCAGCGGGACTACAGGAAGACCCAGGCGCCAAGGAGTTAAAATACACCTACTGTGTGTGTTGGGGGGTGGGGGTCTAAGGCTTGTATTGAGAATCAGCTGAACATTAGCGGATACCTGATGCACAGGCCAGTGGTTGTCAAACTGTCAAATGGTGGGTCTGGACCCCTAGAGGGGTCGCGGCATGCTTTTGGGGGAATGGCAAAATACAAAATGTAAATTTAAAGATTTTGAGAAACGTTTTATTTTATAATTATCTCTAATTATAAAAAAAAAAAAAATTAAAATGTATTGAATGTGAATGGTTGTTTATATCTTATGGATCATGTTTATAAATGTATATATGTATATATATCATTTTTATTGTTTTATATTGTTGTTATGGTATTTTTTATGAATCAAAATGGGTGGTTCATAGTTTGTGACCGATATGTGTGCATGAGGAGGGGGGCAAACTATGAACACCTTCTTTTTGGGGGTCGTGACATAAAAACGCTTGAAAGCTGGTACATTGGTACACACACACACACACACACAGTCAGGGAACAGTCACTGGGGAGACTTCCAATCAACTTACAGCAATAATATTATCCTGCCATTCACTGTCGTGTCGTGATTGATGAAGTGAAGGACCGGCTGCTCGTTTCCAGACTCCCAGTGCTTCATGTCCCGACACTAGCCACATAGAGCGCTACACCAATATAAGACTGTTGCTTCATACAATGTGGCTGCTCCAAAAATATCACTGGGTCTTTATATGAAGAGAAGAAAAAAAATGATATGTCCACCAAAACAATTTCAAGGTTTAAAAAAAGAAAGAAACAACTTAAAGAAAGCAAAATAAGTAACACAAACACTGTATCATTTCACAGACTTGGATATTAAACAGAATTTTAGTTAGCTTTAAATGTATAATTGTATAAAATGTTTTCGTTGTGGTTGGACTAGAGTCAGAAGAACTCTGACCAGACCACTGTGTCTTGTGTAAGTGGTTTGGTCTAAACAACCATGTGTGACTATTTGCTTTACCCTGTTCCTTACAGCCTACGCCACAATGTGTTTTCATGTAAAACCAAATTAAAGAAAAAAACAATAAAAATGTTTCATGTTATTCTGAAAACCCTTATAATCACTGTAGCTGAGAGAATTTCTTTAACCTTGGTGTCTGTTGGTAAATACTCATTGTCTTCCCAGTTCCAATTATTTTTGATTTGCAGGTATTTTGGGCCAGAGTGGCTAATCACCTACTGTACTGTAAATTTCAAAACAACTACTTGAATTAACGTATACTGTATAAACAATTTCATAATACCTAAACAAAAGTCTCCATAACACAGTGGACAATGTGTACAAACACAGTATACTGTGCTTAACTCCTTTAAATACATGATTTAATATACAATACACCTCTCTTTTCACCTTTCTCACTAATGAACACAAACACACACACACACACACACACACAAGCAAACAAACACAAGGCCAACTATTTATTCCTGGCATGGATAATCTGACTTGATCCTGATGGTTAAACCAGAAATGTTGAGAAATGATTTCCAATAAACCATTTCTGGGGGTGTCTACATTATGTCCTACTTAGACCACAGCAGCCCCCCCACCCCCATTTAGTTTTATTACACTGACGTTGTGAAGCTGTTATGTTCTCCTGCCTCGTTGTTCTAACGTCTATGTTTCTCTGTAGTCACATAACACGGCACTAACCACTAAGCAGAGTGGTTATGTTCCCAAACTGCAGCCAATTCTGCTCTCGTGTGCCTTCCAGGCATTTGTGTGTGTGTGTGCAATCAGTCTGTGTGTGTGTGTGTGTGTGTGTGTGTGTGTGAGAGAGAGTGTGTGTGTGAGGGGGAGAGTGAGAGAGTGCGTGTGGGATACAGTATGTGGAAAGCAGACACTAAACATGACAAAAGATGCTTCAACTGCAAATAGTAAAGATATATCAGGAGATGCAGTGTGTGTGGGGGGACCTTAGTAGGGGTAATTAAGTAAGTTTGTCTTGTCATTTTTTTTATCATATCAAGGTCAACGGCAGCATTTCTATGGCCAACTGGAGCATTCCTATGGCCAACTGGAGTCTACATTAATAATGGAGGGTTAGCACAGTAACACGCTCAGAGGCCGTAACATTTTCTTATGATTGATGTTATCTCTGAGATCAAATCCTGTTTTTCCTCTCCTTCCCTCCCATGCTGCCGGCCAAGGCATCTCGTTGGCCCAGGAAGCGCATCCTAAATCACAAAGCTAAGTTGACGGTGATGAGCTCTGTTCTTTCTGTGTGTTGACATATTAGTTACCACAATAACTCACCCTCTTATGTCCCACTGTGTGTGTGTGTGTGTGTGTGTGTGTGTGTGTGTGTGCTTTCCACAGCCCCAGCCAGCCCTAACAGAGAAGTAATGAATGTAGATAAGCAGTAGTGCGCTGGCATGAACAAAGGCTGCACCTCTGGCTGGCTGGGAAGTCAGACATTATTAGATCCTTAGCCAGGAAGATGCTTTGCTCTGCCTTCACAAAACATTAAAGGTCGGTGGATTGTGATTGTGCAGCATTAAGTTGTAAAAGGCCCAAAAAGAACACACTTTTGTGCAATGCCAAACCTCTTACAGGTGTACCTAGAGTAAGCGTTGGTCCCATTGTCCGTAAAGGAACTGCAGGAACTCGGGGCACTTCCCAGGTGGCGCAAACATTTACAGGAACTGCCCCCTTATCCCCCTTATATTATTGTAATGTGTAGGCCAAACAACATATTCTAAATATTATAATTAGGTTTATGCAAAAAAGTCTAGTTGTACCATATGTTTTTAGTTACAACAACACAGAATTCATAATTGACCAGGTGACTTCAGATATTCTATCATTAAATATCTAATAAGACAGGAGAAAAGAAAAAAACATCTTGTTAACTCATCAAATTACAAAAACACACATGCATGCATGAACACACAATCATGCCCCCACCCAGAGGGAAAAAACTGACCTTAGAATCATTGACTCAGCATGTTTCAGTTTGGCTTTTTTGCACGTACAGTTGAAATGAAATGTGTGCGCGTGGGGGAGTTTGGGAAAGGGAGGGGACACATTATATATTTATGTGAAGAAGACTGCACATGAGTGGGCTTATGTAAAATTTAAGTTAAATATGATTATTTGAACTGGTCCCATTTGTGACCAACTGGGACAGATTCTGACTCTTGTGATGACAGAATATTGTTTGATCGTAAAAAAACTTAACTCTCACATGATATAAATAACATCTCAGACAGCAAGATCCATGCCAAAATCAGCTAAACCTGTTTATATCATACGCCGCCCACCTTTAAAATTATAACTGATTTGCATGGTGTTCAAGAACAACTCGACAGCGGTTGCTGGAGGAACAGGTCACACTCATCTGGCAACCTACCGATCACAAGCTTTGGTCGTTTTTGTTTACTTATTGTCTGACATATACCAGTCTCCCAACTCAACATCAATGTTTCTGTGACCTCTGT
Source organism: Percopsis transmontana (assembly GCA_025447815.1). Taxonomy (NCBI): domain Eukaryota; kingdom Metazoa; phylum Chordata; class Actinopteri; order Percopsiformes; family Percopsidae; genus Percopsis; species Percopsis transmontana. Next base: position 26,813 of record JAOEHI010000448.1, read on the forward strand.
AACCATCCTATGTGCTGTATAGGCTCTGGCTCTGAGCCGCTTTTGGAACCACCAGCTACAAGTTGAAGCCATTGTGACAGATCCTGGCAGCAGAGAGCAGGACCCCTGTTGGAGGTAAACCACATGTGTGGTCCTGCTAAGCATGAGTAATGCATCAACAGCCCTGTGGTAGCTTTTGATGTGAATTTACCACTAGGTTATGTATCTATCTTGTTGTTGTTATACATGAGAAAGAATGACATGTAAAGATGGAATGAGTCGTGAAGTGGTCTTGTCTACAGAAGGGTTCTCACACTTTTAGTTTATTTATGGCATAAAATAGCAGCATTTTATTTTGGTATGAATTTTATCAAACAGAATCAAACACGATTAGAAATTAATAATAATAATGAATATAAATTAAGAAAGAAAATGTTTAAATAAAAGATTATTTCAAAATCTTGCATCTCACATATAAAATGGGATGGAAAATGGGATTTTATTTGTCCACTAACCACACTGGTGGAACTACATCCATTCATTTTGCAGCCAGACTTCTGGAATGAATAAGAATCTCAGGCGAGGTCTGGTACAACAGACTCACCATTTGGTAGCCAGCTGCTAGTGCTAATTCTCCAGACTCCCTGATGATAAGGTATTTAGCACCATAGACCCATGAGGAGTGTTCTGCACCCTTAAACCTTATCCTTTTGTCCTTGGCAACATAGCGCACAGATGTAGCCCCTCTGAACAGAAGGGAAAAGCTAAACATTCGTGGTAGCTGTGATGAGTCACAAGGCTAATGGTCCATGCTAGAAACCTGATAGGACCTGTCTGACTGGAGGGAGCCTTTGGTAAAAACAGTGTCATTTCTACAAACTGAAGTCTCCCAGAAGCAGGACCTCAAACGGTGAACAGTATGCCAAAGAGGGAGAGAGACTATAGTCTAGAGCGAGAGAGAGAGAGAGAGAGAGAGGACAGACTGAACCTGATATAATCAGGGATTGGAGGGACTCCAGTTTAAAGCGAAGGGAGAGGAGAAAGGGAGGAGCAGGCAGAGGCCAAGATCTTTGTTTTATCTGGAGAGAACAAGATACTTGCATCATAGCAGTCCTCCAAGAATAATGTCAAAACCTGATGACTCAAAAAGAAAACAGAGTTAATGAAAATAAAGCTTGGTCTGTGTGTGCCGGTTAGCGCTTAAAAGTTGTGCGGCTGTGCAGTGTTTTTAGTAGAAAAGATGTGTTTGTCATTTTTATTTGCATATTTATTATAGGTGTTAAATTGATGATTTTATCAAAAATGACGAGGGGCGCCGGGAACAGTAGGATTAGGTTAAGTTATTTATCTGGCAACATTACAAGCAATGGTCAGTTAACAGGTTAGAGCTGGAGGGCCCTGATTGAGATGTAACGCACACATTTAGCAAGTGTATTACAATGAGCACCATTACAGTATTACGTACAGTATGAAGGAGCCAGACATTAAGGGGTCAGAATCTTGCTCAAGGACACTTACAGGTAAGCTAATAATAAAAACGATTGGCAGCTGTAACAACCTTGCTGGACTCAGAGCTGATTATAATGTCTATAAAGGCAATATCTAATAAGGTTGCAAGATAATACTGTAGATGGAAACATTATGAAATACTAATGGAGAATGAACTTTATTTGAAAGAAAACTACGTTGGGACACAGTAAAGGTAAAAAAACGCTTACATAGTAACATACAGAATATGTACTACAGGAGAAATAGAATATACTAACATTAAAACTTAGGCATAGGATAAAAGTCAGAAATGAATAATGAAATGTGAAAAATGTATCCCGCCATGCAAATTATCACAATTATCTATTTTACAGTATACATTGGAGGTCCTTGTGTATGCTAAGTAATTACAATCCAATTTAAATAAGGTCATTAGCTTCATTTGGAGAAATGAGAGTTCCCATTGGAATTCCAGGCACAGTGACAAGCTAGTCATTATGGCCACAAAGCAATAACATCTTCATCTCACAATTATGGCATACAGCATATACTACTGTTTATTAAAACATTAAACATTTACAGTATTGGTATGTTGTATGTCAGTACAGAAATAAGACTTAGTCAGTAATGAGAGGATGTGTCCCAGTGATGAATAGCTCTTTGGTGAATGCTTTAGTTTAAAATATACTGTATATAATCATTAAGATTCGCCCTTCCCCCCCTCCCTGGTATGGTATAGATTTACTAACTGGAGGAATACAAGCCAGTGAAAACTAGATGTGGACCCATATTTGTACCCTTTCACTCCTGTGGGTCACAGACTGTACCCTGTCATCACTCCAGTCTCTCCAAACACACATACATACACACACACCAAGTTCTGTTCATGTCCCCACAGTGCTTGCGTATGTGGTGCTTGCATGTGTGCATTTCCCTGCCCCCCACCTAACCCATGGACACACTGGATATCAGCTGTTACAACATAAAATGTTGTATTACAATCATATAAAACCATACATTCGTCTATATAAAGAAAAGTAAACAGTCCGGGGAAGAGATTGATGCAGGTTTAGCATAGGGTTGGGGGCAAATATGTTAAATAGAGTTAGTTTGACATAGGTACAGGTAGCCAAACTTCTCCCTCCAAATTTGTTGAATTACCACTGCATTTTGGCCCCATCCCCGAGAATAACAGTGCAATGTAGAACAATGAGTAATGAAAATAAAATTCTAAAAGAAGGCCTTGGCGCCATTCAGCCACTTGCCCCAAGCTCACTTACCACCCTGCTCTGGCTTTCTGCACCATTTCCTATACAGTTTGTTAGCTACCAGTGTCTGGTGCTAATAAGTTGCTCGTAGAGGTTTTACATCTCACCAACAACAGAGCTAGTGGGCTCTAGTTTCCGGACGGCGCAAGGCCGGCGGTAGCGCTAACGCAGACGTAGTGACAATTTAGTTGGGCACAAGGTGGTTTATCTCTCGCTTGGACGCGTTTGCAAATTTCGGGCGAAATGGCCGTGGGAGCGCAGTAGTAAGTATAATACCCCAAAACATTTCTAAACTAAGTGATTATAGCACACCAAAATTCATTTTTTTTAAAGTAATTTGTTGACACAACTACTGTATAGACATGTTGTAGGTCACAAGCTTCTCCTATAATCCTACAAAAGTTCAGAATACAAAACGCAGTTGTTTTGGCAAAAACATTGCTGTGGCTTCATAGAAAAACGTCAAATAAGGAGGTTCACCGCGTTTACGTTATCGTGGACCTCATTATTTGACATTTTCCTCTGCGGGGCAGAACGCTACCATGCAGGAATGACAGTCTGTACTCTGATCTCCTTTGGAAAAAAGAAGAAAAAAATATATTTTACCTAATCAGGACCATATCATAATATTATTACATTTTATCTGAAGTTGTACTTTATAAAATAACCCATATGCTCTAATGCAGAGCATATGCAGTATGTGAAGGAGGTCATCTATAGTGGCAAGGGGACATATATGGGTAAAACCTTCCCTGCCATGGAGAAAGACGCCCCCCCCCCCAAGACTAAGGTATCACAGTGAACCCCCACAAAGCCCCATCATCACCACTAACAACACCAGGGGAAGGGTCAAGTAAATCCAAATATCAGCCTTCTGATTACAGTATCGACCATGGGTGAGTCATTTTGTCTTGCCCCTCTTCCCTAGTTGGTCAGAGGTGGAAAGAGTACTGAGTACTGTTACTTAGGGGAAACAAAACTACTCAAGTAAAAGTAAAAAGTAGCTTATTAAAACAATCCTTAGAGTATTAGTTACCTAGTTACTATAAAATAAATTGGTAACGAAGTACAATACTTAATACTACTTTATATTTAAACTAGTACTTTGTAATATACTTAAGTAAAAGTAAAATTACAGACTGAAAAATACTGAAAAAAGTACATAAAAAAACTACTTAATTACAGTAACGAGTATTTGTAGTTTGTTATTTCCACCCCTGCTAATGATTATTTAATAAGCAGAAAAGGAGCATTATGAAGAAGTCACATTGTGCACTTACAGTGATTTGCTGTTTCTTTTTCTCTTTCTTTCTTGATTCTAGGATTTTGTCCGATCTCTGGCTTTTCTGGCCTTCTAGACAAGCCGTTCTCTATACAGTATATGACTTGGATTAGGCAAGCCAGGATTTATATATACAGGAAAGATAAGGGGACATTTTTATGGCACCACCACTATTTTAGAGGTGTGGAAGGTAGATGAACACCCATTTTTAGACTGCAGACATGCCTGGAAATTTGGCGTAGGCTGCAAAAATCAAGGCTGTAACATTTTAATGCCTTAAAGCTTTTCACGGAAACACCCTTAGCAAAAATACCATGTTAATCATATAATATTGCTATTAGTACTTTTAATCTACTCATTTATTTTAAGAACAATATATATTATTGTAATGCAAAATATTATACTACTTTTTTTAACTACTTTACATTTTAGAAAATATTTCTCCTTTTATCGTCAATGGAAAGCTACATTTCTCATAACGTCCCAGACTTTTGTAAGGTGATATCGTCTACCCCCCCATTCTAAACAAGCATTTTCACAGTGCCATTGTTGTTGTTGCTATATTTAGCTGCACAGGGAAAGACACACGTGCCAGTCATTGAGGGCCATACAGAGTCTCTGTCTAGCTGCCCTGCCAAAGTCACAACAGGCTAGTGTATTTGTGCAGTACAGACCTCCCTGTGTCCCACTGACACTGTTACCATGTAGGCTGGGACAAGGGCCACTAGGAGGTAGATTTCACAAGTTCATTTTTGGATTGGGGGCAATATTGCAGGCCTATTGTGTTGTTAAATCTGTTTATTATTAGACATCCTTAATTTAAAAATAGACAGAATACAATGTTGATAAAGTCTAATTTCCAAACCCACCCATAACAATATTTCATCCCTTTTTGAAAACTTTTTTTTCTTCACACATGCTCCATATATAATAAAATATGGTGCTGTTTTTCAGGCGTAGAGCCAAAAGCACTAACCATAGGTCAGAACAATAGAACGTGTTGACCTTCCAATTAATCCCACGGCTTGGAAAACCACGAGAAATATCCCTAATGGAATAAATCATAGTTACAGCTTTTTAGCAAATACCCACACGCGTACTGACCTGAACATTAGTAAGTGTCCCCAGGGGTCCAGGCAGTTGAGAGATGGAGATTGAATGATCACTGTTGATCAGAACCTTTGCTGTGGGTCCAGTTAAGAGGGAGACGGTGTTACGAAAACGGCACACTCCTTGATGAGAGAATCTGTCTGGGAACTTGATGTGTCCATCTAACATTAGGCTATGAACGTAATGGCCTATATTAAGGAATGACTGTTGCCTTCGGTTAAATACTAAGTGAGTACATTTTTATTTTATGTAGGTAATTGGTTATATTTTGAAGAGAACGTGTTCCCTGTTGAATTTTTATGCTACACAATTCAAACACAGGCTACAACCACCAGTTCTTGCAATGAGTTACTGTACTGCTGTTTGACATATCATGTAAATTAAACATATAATATTTATAAAATGGCTGTTGAGGAATTAATGTCAGTGTGTTTCTTTCAACAGAAACACTTATTAGTACCACTGAATCTTTTCTCAAAGCTATTTTCTATACAAACAGCAGGATTTATTTATATTTTGGCCTCCCACCTTAATTCCAGACCTCTTCAACCTCTTTGCGGTCTCGTTATCTCTGTAAGGTCTGTTTGGCTAACAGACGGAGAGCTGGATGCTGTAAGGGAGTCTTGTTCCCTGTGTTTGCTTTTTGTCAATGGAGTGGCTAGAAGATGGATGAGTCTTCCATGGCCAATGACTGGTCTTGCCACCATTAGCTAGCTAGCTAGCTAACACCCCCAGTGATCCACAAACTGTCCCTCTTCATCTCAAATAGACAGGGAAATCTTGGAAATCATGTTGTAGGCTTGTCAGGAATGACCACTTCTATATTAGGTACAACCCTGATGGACAACCTCGGTTTGCAGCGAACAGTCACAGGGCCTCTTGAGTCTTGATCTTGATCTTCTTTCTAGCTCTGTGTTTCCCTGTATGGAGGAAATGCAAAGAAATGCTTATTTGTATCAGAGGTTTGCCACCAGTATTAAGACACCAAGGGAACTTGTGTTGAAGTTAACATGTTTGCTTGCATGTCAGCTTCCTCTGCTGTGCTTTGAGTTATACAGTATTGAAGGAAGGCCATATAGGTCAAAGGATTCAATAACAAAAAAATATTTTGACAAATGGCGCAACGCGATATCTTAAGGCCTTCCAAACAATGGCGCAACTTATCAGCACTCACAACATATACTACTCCAAATAAATACATCTAATTTTCAGTGATGAAGTGGGGGAAACTGGTTTGCACTGGTGCAGGGAGTAGTTGGGAGTTTTGAGTCTGTGGACTGCATAAGTGTGCGTCATGGTTCCTAGACCGCAGTGCTGCTTGTGTCACAAATATAAAAAAAAATTAATATTCCTTTTCAAAATTCATGGGAATTTTAATAATCACAATACAGCATTATAAATGTACCTACTAAGCTAAAGATTGTAGGCTACAATTTGGCTAATTGGACAGCAGTAGACACTAATTAGAACAGTGGTTCTTAACCTTGTTGGGTGTACTGAACCCCACCAGTTTCAAATGCGCATTCACCGAACCCACCGAAGGGGGGCGTGTCATCACGAATCATATGAGTCGGGTGTGTCTTATCCTCCGCCGAACCCCTAAGACTGACTCAACGAACCCCTGGGGTTCGATCGAACCCAGGTTAAGAACCACTGAATTAGAATGAGTGTCAATAAACGTAATCGCCACCTAGTGTTGTGAAGGTCTAAATGTGAGTAATACGATATGCGTGCATTAGTGTAGAATGGAATTAGAAAGACAACCTAGCGGTGTGAATGTATGAACTCAAGTTTAACTAAGTGCATTACTGTTAAATGTAATTACACAAATGAATAATGTTTTTGTCCTGTGTTTGTTTTCAACCCTCTACACTTAGTACCCTCTACTTACAGTAACTTTCTGGTAAGTACAGTGTAACATAGGGTGTGCTGGCTGTAAATTGAAGTGTATCTTAATACCCTCTACTTTACTGAAACTAACTGCTAAGTATGTTGTAGTAATTTTAACTAACCTATAATTATGTTTAGAAGTACAATGAGCTGAAATCGTAGTTATAGGTTTCTTATTTATAGATGTTTGTAAATTGCCGGTAGTAACCACTTACTTCTACAGTCATACCTTTACTTATTCTTTACTTATTTTTTGTTACGCCTTACTTAACAGCTACCTACCCTGTAATTAGCTGGCTGTAATTTAAAGTGTTACCTTTAGTTCTAATCGGGCTTCCCAACATGTGGTGGTGGTGGTGGGGGGGGTTATAACTTGATTTTAATATCATTCGACACAAATGGGGACAATATTTTAGGTCATTTATTCAAATGTCTAATAGCCTACAGTAAATCATCTTAGATGCAGTTTGTTAGGATGCAACATTATCAAATTAATTGCCTCCCTGCTAATCTATTTAGGTCCCCTTGACATGAAAAACTCGGGAACCCTGCAGTGTTAGGGTACTAATCACTGCATATTTTGAGAGCGTAGTGGTAGGCAAAGCCCCATGGGCAAATATTTGGCGTGTCCGACCAAACATTTCTGCCTGTGTTTAATCGTTGGGGAGAACAGCAGACCTGTGTACGTGCCCTTCAGTGAATCCCAGTGAAAAATAAACAGCTGTGGTGAATGGTGTTTACACGAAGCTCCACTCATCTTGTGCTCGGCCATCCACGGAACAACTTTAATGTGTTGGTTGCATGGCCAATTTGACCTTCTTGAGAACCTGCGGTGAGTTTGTGTGTTTGTAACATGTCTATTCCAAACAGAGAGTAAAAATGGAATTACTAGGAAGTGGCGCTTGGAATGATTGCGCCTCCTCCCTCCTATCTGAAGGTGTCTTTTTGCTGAAAAGGTCAAGGGTCACTTGACAGACAAACAGTCCCATACATTCCATTCCATACATTACGCGTGCATATAAGTAACGCTTATGTCTTAAGGTTTGCCTGTTGTAAGTAAATAAGTATTTAAGTAGGGAAGTTTATTTATGTATGTTATCACCAGCAAGGTTCTTAACACTCAGATAACACAGAGACACCACAGAAAAAAATATACAGAGGTTATGCAATCGTAACCTTTGCATGCATAACCATCGCACAAAGGCTCGGACCGTTCCACTCTGCTATTGGTTGTTCATAAAGTCGGTTTAGGGGTTTACATAAAATCTGGACATTTTGCATAAGCAATATATATTTCACAAGTGGCCCGTGATCCCATCACTAATTCTCTCCTTGTACCTTTTGTAGCTTCACTACTGTTGAACTTGTGTTTGCTATAGTTCTTAGTACCTGTGTTGCTTCTGGGATTCTGCTTTAGCACGCTGAGCAAAGTCTTGCCGGGCCTATTGGCTTGCATTACATCCAAGCCCTCATTGGGCTTCTAGATTTTAAACAGGCTTGCTGCACACTGAAGGAGAGCGTATAGGAGCTGCTAACATAACAATGAGATTTACATATTTATTCTCAGATCAATCAAGAGTGTTCTTTGTTGTTTGATTACATTGTTCAACATTAAAATATGCTAATATATAAGTCGTGATTTCTGTGATTGCATAGCAAACTTGAAGGCCATTTGATTGGAATTAACCAAGAATCAGTCAGACCAGTCTGGATTTAGCTCTCGCTCTGTTTCACATTGTAACACCCATCTAAAGCCAATACCTCTTTTGACATACCATGTTTGACAGCGCAAAACCTGTTTTATTTCAAAATATTTGCTCAATAATTCAGAGACAGATGTGCACGTTATTCCCATAGATTTGATTTCACACAACCTGAAATAAAAGCTCGCCCACCCCCCCTCTCATAAAACGCCTCAGTTAGCTGAGTCTGCTGTGGGTACATTATTTTGCACACGGAAAAAAAAAAAAGATAGATTTCAGATTGTTATCAATGGTTATCCAAAGACTACACATGCCTTCACTGCTCCACTGGGGTCTTGGCACATCATTGTATGTGCATAGTGCTTCATTGACACAGACAGCCTTGTGAAGTCAGTCGCGCTTTTACCCTTTGGTTACTCGTTTGCCAATAGAAATGTTTGTAAATGTATTAATGTCTTATTGTGCATGCTGATTTGGCACTTGACGCTAAAACAATTGTACAGCCAGGAGCATTTTTTGGTATACATGCCCAAAACCGTTACTATATAGTGTAATGTCAACATACTGAATGTGAAATGTTATCATGGGCCAAACTCATAAGGTAATCTAATATATTATATGAATACTGTGTTCCCCACCCCCAAACTCCATTCGTGACTATAAACTAATTCATGACAGAAAATTACCTGCCTGTCTGCAGCAGGGAATAATATATTATGTGCCTGCCAGACTATATAAAAAAGTATGAGAGATGAGACCTTTTAGTTTTGACTCTATTGTGGGTAGATGACAACACAAACAATAGAAAATACACATATAGAATCATTATCCATTAGCGAACGATCTCATATCATGGTGTTTGGGGCCAGCTGGCGGTTGTGAGTTATAGCTGGCTCTGCTATGGTCCAGACAGGGTTGTCCCATGCGAACGCTGGCCTTGAGCCATGTAGGTCATGGCGTGACTAAACCCTGACTATTGGGGATAAGTCACCAATGGTCTGATGGTCATAAATATGAAAACAATTATTCATAATATGACAGTTACTGTTTCCCTTTAACATTGCCTGGAATTCCAATGGCTGCCATGCCGTGGGGGTATGGGTGTCCATTAAAAACCAATCAGAAGAGTAGAGAGGGCCTCACTTAGTCAGGTAAAGAATAGCACCATAGCATATTTAGCACAATCCGGTTAATCTTAGAACATCCATGGAACAGTGTGTCATATTATGTGTCCTCGTCAAAATGAAAGTGATGACAGTGATTGATGTTTATTTCTGGACGGTCAGTGTAAAGACAGCAGGGCCAGTTTATAATTCCCGATTTAATGGTGGAGAGCAGGTGGACAGAGACTGTGAATGGTGGTAGAACCATTATCTGATATTGGAGAATGACAACGGTTTTGCTTGTCCAAGAATGAATAATGGAGTACGCCTATGATGTTTGCATATGTACCTTGTCTGCCTGAGTTATGGCTGATATACTGTAGGTGTATTATGCATATACAGATGTATGGGTTTTGTGTTTCTATGTACTGTATGTGTGTGTGTGTCATGCTTTCCTCATTGTGTGTGTGTGTGTGTGTGTGTGCCTGTGTGTGTATGCTTGCTACTGCACATAGACAGTATCTGAGAAAAAGAGCGATATATTCAATTTGTTTTTAAAGCCAGACACTTGCGTTTTTCCTGACAGCTTTATATGTCAGTTCTATCTACTATGACATTTTCATAGGTTTGGCCAAAGGACTTATTGGCTTAACACAGTGTATATCATACAATAGAGTCCGTCTCAGCTTCCTCTGCTGTGCTTTGAGTTATACAGTATTGAAGGAAGGCCATATAGGTCAAAGGATTCAATAACAAAAAAATTATTTTGACAAATGGCGCAAAGCGATATCTTAAGGCCTTCCAAAACAATGGCGCATGCTGATCATTCAGTATATGAAACACACAGTTGCAGAGCTGCAGTTTGCGATGGAATGGCTAAATATTATTGGGTGAAGGTATTGGATGCAGTCCTGCAGCGGCAGCTGACTGGCGGCTTTATTGGGTGTGATGTAACCCGATACCCAGAGTGTCTTGTGAGCAAATGCAGTGTGTGTGTCAGGAAACAGGGTGATCTATGGAGATCTCATAAAAGCGCAAAAACGGACCTCCTCCTAACCATTTACTTTCACCTCTGCTGTCATCACAAAGTCTGCGGCCTAAAAAGTTGATAGGCTGCGAGGTTACGTCAGCCCTCACCCCCGGTATCAAGTGTCAAATAAAAGAAGAAATGCACTGGACTCAGCTACGGAGTATAATGTAACAGAGTTGTTTTGAAACTACAGTGTTTGAGTAACGGAATGAGTTTAATGCCCACCGTGTTGGACTTTGTATATCATTCATTACACATGATTACGGTGAAGGCTTTATATTCGCGTATAGAGACTGATCATTTGAAAGCCTGACCCCAGCTATGATTAATAACGTGAAATGAAAGCCCGTTATGGGTTTCTATTCAGACCGCATGAACCATCAGTCATCTTAAGGCTTGCTACTTAGAGGCAGGTTCGTGTAGTGAGCAAAGAGACAGGGTTTCAACCAATAGGTGCCCTTCTGGGACAACTTTCCAGCCAACTCCAGCAACACCGCATGGGGCAAGGGAAAACAGAATTGTTATTTTCGTGGGGGCAATAAAGTAACCCAACAAGTTTGAAATAATGACGGGTCATTGGAAATACACCTCATATAATCTAAAATAGTGCTATAATGAAATGTAGTATTTCATTTGAACTTTTAAAGACACAAATAACACATTAGTTCAAACTTTTTCTATGACTTATTCTAAGATTGTCAGATACATGAGTCCTAGATGTACCGTACATAACAACAAGTCATCATAGGCAGTAAATGTAACAACATATTCCCATTGCATGATCATGATAGGCTATAGAGCTAGTAAAAACAGTAGAAGATAAGATTTTCTTCATTTCCATCTTTTATTTATCTATTTTTTCCCCCTGTAGGCTGACCCATGTCTGTGTGGGTAGATTTCATCTCCAGACAGGTAGAAGAATTCCATAAATCCTTGCCAAGAGAAAGATAGACACAGAGAGGATGGTCAAGACCAATGGGCCGTGACCACATTAAGTCTATCTCTTTTACAGGAGGGGAAAATATAAATATTCCTCTAGTAGTTGCCTGAGTACTTGACTATTTCAATTGAACCAAGATTTTTTAAAGCTCATCTGCATTTCGGAAATGACCTCATAGGCCTTGGAGTGATTTGTCAGGGTCCTCAGTGAGCACATATTATTGTTTCCGATATATCTTGCATTACATAGCTGATTTACTTGCCATTTCCCCTGATACGTTTAGAGCCTCTATTCTTTTACTTCAATAGAATTCAGGGCAAAAGAGACCCTGTGTTTGGGATTACATTTCTATAGATATATTTATATGATGATAAAACGGCACACAAACAGCACTTGAACTCTTCGTACGTTTGCCAAAACTTAAAAAAGAATACCCTTTCAGTATCACTGCCCGCCCCTCCTCATCCATCTCTCTCTTTCATGGTTCCCCTCTTTCTTCATCTCTCTCTCCCTGGTGTCATTTGTCAGCATGAAAAATACAATCTTTACCTAAATGTGTCCTGCAGTCCCTAGGCTGCACTAAACACCAGTCATGAAAAAGCCATTGCTAACAGCCAGACCTCCTGATCCAGCTCCTGTCATGTTAGAAGCATTAGCTCCCTCCCCAACCATCTCAGGCCCAGAACACCATCGCCACCACCCCAGGGATAGGGAAGGTATGTATGAGAGGGAGAGACCAGGCTTGAAGGAGGTGAAAGGGATAAGAGAGAGAGAGAGAGAGATTGAAGAGAATTGAAATGATATGAGTGGCATTGAAAGAGAAAGAGGCTACAAATAAATGATAGATACTCAAGCAAAGGAGGGAGGGATTCTATTGAAAGAAAAAACACAAAAACAAGAGTGTTGGAGAGCCAGTGAGTGGCAGTTGTGTTTTCAGATGTAACCTGAGGCATGGCCTTTAAATGTGGTCCTACAAGTCGCTCCAACAGTTGATTCTTCCAGCAGGTGCTATGGCCCGTAGGTTCAACACAGCGTCTAAACACTGCAAAACACATCAGACTGAATGTGTGAGGTCTCTCCCTTTCTCTTCTCTCTCTCTCTCGCTCTCTGTCTTTCACTCACAGGAGGGTCAAACATATCAAAGGAGTGTGCTGACTGGTTCTGAGGAAAAAATTGGCCCACAGGGCTCACTTTAGGAAGTCATTTCTAAATGGGCATTAGAGTTTTTTTCCCATTCGTCATACGTAAAAACATCTGTTTTCAACGCCGTGTAGTCATCGCAGCCCTGGGTTAGTGGTGCTCCAGAGGGATGCTAATAGAAAGTGTTAGAAGAGTAGCAGGCGAGTGGAGAACGATGTTCTCGTCACAACCAGCGTCGCCTTTCATTGTCATTCAGTGTCTTTTCTGGATTGTCTGGTTTGGCCACATGAAGCATTAGCTATGTCTCCTTCATACATGTGTGTCTAACCACAAGACAGGGAACCTCTACAAACCACATGCACAGTGTAGAGGATGTTGGACATTATTGAATAAGAATGAATAATGAATATTTTATTCTTGATGCCATTCTTGTTCGATATTGTAAACAATCGTGAATGTGAACAACAAATAGTTGTTCAGAGAGAGTTATGTTTTTGGACGTATTCTAATTAACCTACCTGTATTTTCTGATTCCATAGGGCCTGTGCTATATGCCTAAGGTGCAAATATTAATGACCCAACTGGTAAATATTTTGTTTTTTGTTTGTGTGTACACAGTACAGCATGTGTGTTTTTAACAACTGTTGTCATGGCAGAACCATGGCTACTTAACTAAACAGGAGCTATGCTAAGTAATGACTCAACCATAGGATAAATTAATGGCTCTGATGACATGGGGTGAAATTAGTACTGAACTTAATTTTTCCCAGACTCTGCATCTGAAGTTGAATATTTTAAGAGTTAGAGTGGGAGTTAGGATTACATACACATAGGAAGGACGTGACTTTGCAAATTTCATGGGCAGCGGCGCAGGCTGGTCAAACTGCAGCATGATTCTTTCTGTCAGCAGGGCCGAGCTGACTCAAGCCGTGACTAACCGAAAGATTAACCTCTATCATCCGTCGCCATCTATGGCCCGGGCACTATAGCGGGCACAGTATGCAGTACAAGAGAGACTCTAGCTCTCTCTACCCGCCTCTCTCTCCAGAATTATCCTAACATTATCCATTCTGTTCAGTCAGAGACAGAGGGTGGGGTAGTGTTGTTTCTACGCTGGAGCCTGACATAGACCTGGAAAGCTGGAAGCCACAAGGGCCAAATGTCTGGGAGCTACCCAGCCCTGCAGGCACCCAGGCTGACTCGTGAGTGCCAAGAGGCAGCCTTGTCTGGCCCCGGTGTCTCCCCAGAGGTCGGACTGACATGCTTGGTGTAGCAGTGATGGGTGGAGGGCCCAGAGGTGGACATTTGGAAGTGACTTTGTGCCTCATTTACATTAACATGCAGAGCATGCCACGCATATACAAACAACATAAATGTATAATCTCGACAACAAGGATGGACAATTTCAAAAATGCACAATCAATCCAGGCCTAAAGAACATGACGTTTGTGTTAGCAGGGGACTGAAGATCTGCGTTCTAACTCGCATATCTCAACACCATTTACCTTAAAGCTGAACAGCAGAATTTAGCTCTTTGGTGGCCCCTCTGGACATGAGATGCAACTGAACCTCGTATACTTTTCCTCCCCTACTTTTTTTCCAGTGTAGTTGTTAAAATCGAAATCCTAGTGGGCATTTTCACCGGCGACTCCAACAGTAATCGCAATCAGTTGCGACTTAAATGTATATACTATGCAATTATTTCTCGTTCCTCACCTATTCTGTTAACACACTGCAGACAATTCTACGTTAAATGTTTAAATACAAATTAGTAGCCATAGAGTCCCATGGCTGAAATAGTATCTATGAATTCTAAGTGGTACTTCTAGTGTGTCTGTAAAGCTAGCATTGAAAAATAGACTTACAAGACCTATTTTTATTCAAATGTCTATGTTGGCCCTCATTTTCGGGAGCCTGCATGCTATTCATCGCATTGGGGTCCGTACCTTATTGCCTGTGTTGACATGTGTGTTTGTTGTTTCTAATGCCTTCACTGCTAGCCACATGACAGGGAGCAACCAGGGCCAAGCCAACCGCCCAGACATGATGTGGAATTAAGCGGCTTAACCACGCTAAACTGGGCCAATCAGAAAGGACTAGTTGGCCAGAGAGGACTCGGGTATTTAGCTGTCACAGGGCAGTCAGCGGGAGATGGAGACACAACCACGTTGTGGTGCCGCGGTCGGTGATTACACTACACAAGCAGGGGGAAAATCAAAGCGCTGATTACACTCTGCAGCTCACTGTGGGCACAGTGTTACAGCACCAGCGGTCACCAGTGACTGACAGTCCAATGGCAGAGCAGGGAATTTACAGATTCTGCCTTTGTAGTAAAGCGATCAGCCCAGATTGTCCCGCCAATCAAGGCTTCAATGTTGCAGCTTTGATTTCACAAAGGTTCTGATACCACAATGTGGCACTGTCATGTTTTGTTGCCTTCATGTTGTCAGTGCTTCCTCCAAGTCTCCAGGACTGTAACATATATTAATGTAAACCGTCTTCACACTCATCTACAGTGGACGCCCTCAAGAAATGGAAACACTGATTGTACACTGTTGCTCAGTGTGGGAATGGCTTTGAAACCATACTGGTCAGGGATGGCCGATAGTCAAAACGCAATAGAGTGGGGCAGAGAAAGAGCCACGCTCTCTTTTCCAGGCGCCTGTGTGTTCATAATTGAAGCGTTTCATTTTTTTACTTCAGCTCATCACTTCCTGTTAGAATCACCCAATTTCTAACAAAGGAAGGCTGATGCACACTGAAAGATGTACTGTATACGAACCCTGCTTTTAAAATGTGTATATAATTATTTGACGATCAAA
>JAOEHI010000450.1:0-13743 GCA_025447815.1 Percopsis transmontana
CAGAGAGAGACAGAAACAGAGAGACAGAGAGAGAGAGAGAGAGAGAGAGACAGAGAGACAGAGAGAGACAGAGACAGAGAGACAGAGAGAGACAAAGAGACACAGCGAGAAAGAGACATTGTTGGCTTTCGGACCACCATTCCGTCGGGCAGTAAATAAAAAGGCTGAGCGAGCCGTCCAAGAGTGAACACAAAGAAAACAAACAAACAAACCAAACAAACAAAGGAAAAAAATGGAGAAAATGAAGAGAGCCAAAACCATGCAGACACTCACATCCATAAAAAGAACGCCTACAAACCAAGCCAAACCTCCCCACGCCCAAAAGCACCGCCTTCATCTCACTGTCCATCCTCACTTCACACCCTCTTCTTAATGCCATCTTCCCATCATCCCTCTCTCTCACCCCTCTTTTTTTTAAAAACACTCACACATGCACGCACGTGCCCACCAACCTCCACCGTGGGTATTTCTCCCATGGAGCCACTGGCAGAGGTCCAGGCAGTGCCAAGCTGGCTCCTTTCACTGTGCCCGGCCCCCCTCCCACCAGCCTGCACCCCGTTCTGCCAGAATTACCCCACCTAACACACACACACACACACACACACACAGAAACACACACACAAAGACAGACAAGAACTGGCTGAATACCCTTACTACGCTGACTGTGCCAGCAAGGCAGAGGAGAGAGGACAAAAAAAAGAAAACAGGCTGGGCGGGTGACTGACTGAATTTACAAAAGGAGAACGGCAGGCTAAATATGGAGGGGGGTGGCTCATCTGAAAAAAAGGATTTTTTTTTCCAACTGGAATAAAACATGGGAGCATTTTCTTTTGTGCACTCTTGGTTTTCGAGGGTATCTGAGGAGCGCGGTGTGGCGGACGCATGCTGTGGCGGAAGCATGCTGTGGCGGACGCATGCTGTGGCGGAAGCATGCTGTGGCGGACGCATGCTGTGGCGCCACTTGAGTGGAATACTTGTGGTCACCTTTTGTTGCTTTCGGCACAGCCGTTTGTTCGGCAACCGGACCCACTCCGAAACGCAGGAACCGAGCTGCGCCGCTCCGCCGCTCCGCCTTTTTTTTTCCGCCATCACGGGGTCAGGGGGCACAGCGATTTGCATCTCCGCGGATAATAATAACGTCCGGTTTGGCTGGGGTTCAGATGGACAGGGATTCTGGCAGTGTTAGCTTTTGGTTCTGCCTGCGGTCCGGTGTCTCTCACACAGGAAACCGGGTCCAACCGCGGGGAGACTTTTTGTCACTGAATGCCAGCGCTGGTGACGTAAAGGGTCGACCTCCTGACTGCTCTGTTAGTTTCTTTCCAAAAACCAATTCTCTCTCTCTCTCTCTCTCTCTCTCTCTCTCTCTACACACACAGGTTGGCAGAGTGTCAGGCACGAGGCGGCTGGTGCTTTATAACGGTGCCAACCACCCTCCGCTGAATGGGAGGGTGGGGAGAGGGGAGAAGAAGTGGAGAAGGAGTGGGACAGGGGGGAAAGGGGGAGGAGGAAATATGCACAGCTGGTGGGAGGTGGTCTAGGCAAGAGGAAAGATGCTAGCTAAGAAGCGCACAAGCACAGTGACCAACCAGAACCATCGCTGTGCTTGTGCTCTTCAGACATGAGCTGAGCTCATCTCTGGACTCCGCTGAGTAGGACCCCTCAAGCTATGTATGCATTCCATACATATTGTATCTTAGCAACGGAGGCGGTTGCTAGACAATATGCTACCTAGTGTACCACTACCCCGATTAGCAAGGTGGAGGAGCATCCTGCAGAGGCCTGCTCAGGGTTTACGGAGAGACACCTCGTCTTGTCAGGCCAAAAATATTTAATGCACTTTCTTTGTAACTCTAAACTGGAAGGGCATCTGTTCAATGCAAACACTCGCTGTAGTCCCTGCATCTTTCCTTTTCATGTACCCGCAATGTTCCTCCCTGGGAGGTGTACTGATCCTGACACGCAAAAGGAAAATATGTGACGGCATTTGGACACCGCCAGGAGGCAGCCAGGATATAATGCCAGCAATATATCTTTACAATAAAAGTGCTTTTAAGAGTTATAGTGAGCCGTGTCACAAAGATTGATTTTGGTCAGGTGACCTCCGCCATGCCGTTTGGAAGAAATATTGGCAGTCGGCGAGGCACTGACTCAAAATAATAGCTACGGTGCCCCTACCACGCAATCTGCAGGACGATCGCTGTCACCAAGGTCACGGAGCGCGTTGTGGAAAGACAGGAAGGGGTTGGGGGAGCGAAAGGAAGTCAGAACTTCTCTGGCCTGAAGGCACGCCAGCGCTGTTGTGTTAAGGGTATCGTGCGACGTATTCGCACACACACACACACACACACACACACACCTATCCACACTTAAGGCAAAGCACACGTAGAGACAGTCCCTGCAATGGCTAAATGACTCCTTCTTGTGGGTCAGAAACACCGGCTCATACTGCTCCAACACACACACACACACACTCAGTAAACTACGCGTTCATTCTAAACCAACCCCTTCCCCACCTAAGCTGCCCCCCGCGGTGAGCGGGGAGGAACAGATTTCCGCCATGCGGTGTCTCCGAGCTGCTCCGACAGACGGAGAAGGAATTTACGACGGGGCGGAGCCTTCATGCGCATAATGCCCAGATGGGCCCCTGGACACTGCGGCACGGCTGCCTCCCCTGTACGCGCACATGCAAGCTCCCACAATGCACTGCGGTGGCCACTCCATGCAGCGTGGGTGGTGTTGAGCAAGCACCATGTCTTAAATCTCACCAATGAAATGATTTCTATGGATGATGGGGGGTCTTTTTAACAGTGAACAGATTTATTCCAGTTCATTTTAATCTATCAACAGGCGCTCAATGTGCAAAAGGAGACATTTATATCACAGCAAGGACTTTATCACTGCCAAATTGTGTTACCACTTGCAGGGAGTCCTGCTCATCTTATGGACATTTTGTGACAGACATCCAGATATTGAACAAAACCAACAGTGTATTTTGAACGTGAGTTGAGTGTAGGTTGAAGTGTAGCCTACATTAAGAGTTTGGTGCGTGGGGTTATATAGGGACAAAAAGAATCAACACAGAGAGTTGGGTATTTGTTACATACAATGTACTGATTTCGATTTGAAAATGTATTCTTCTTCTTCCTTTTAAGTTGCACACTGAGACACAAAATCAGCTCTATGATTGAGTGCGGCGTGTAATGTCATAAATGCACTACTTCCTGGTGTGGAAACCAGTGGCAGTGTAGTAGTTTACCTGCCACGGCTATTTTTTCCTCTCTTCCTTTCAGAGCGCGATCTTTGGTTGGCATCTGGGTTTTATCTCCCATTATGTCAGCAGCGACAACGAGACAGACACACATTAGCAGACAACAAACGAACGACGCGCATTTGTGCTCGACGAAGTAACGGTAACCACGACAGCTGAGTCCTTCGGACGGCCATGCCATTGCGTTGCAGCGAGGGAGTTGGCGGTTGGAGGGCGGGGAGGCGACGTCAGTATGAATATTCATCGTGCGTGGGCAACGTCGTGCACTGCATATTAACTAGTCGGGGGGTTAATGTGACTTTGGCACAAAAGCCTACAGTGCACCGTGTGCGGGAACGAAATTAAATTTAAATAAATATCCACATTAAAAACGCCATTCAGCATGCAAATTAGCTCTTACCGTTCTCCATCAAGTCTGATTCTGTGGGAGGTGCTTCAGTGAGCCCAAGCTGCAAAGAAGCAGGGCAGGATCCCCTTTGTGGTCAATTCCAAATCGATAAATTCATATTTTGGGAACTCATCTAAAATTCTCCACTAACCACCTAAAAGTGGTTTAAATTGATTCACTCTGCTGTTTCTCTATATGTTGCAACACAGATTGTGTATTATGTCACCACCAGCACGCATTCAAACACATCAGCTACTAGATTCAAGGTGTAGGCTTTTCTCCTGCGTAAAGACTTAGGGAGGTTATCCAACAGCTCCGTTTGTAGCATGGACATTGCACATCAAGCATGGCCCTGCCCTGAATAATGTGCCATCTGGACAATAATTGTGCACCTGCGAGTACCCATGTCCAGGAATGGTCTCAGTTAGCAGGCTACCACAAGCGCGACATTTCTGCCATCCTGCTCTAAACAAACCATTGAAATCCCCGGACGACGGTGCCTCAGCGGAAGCCGCTAGCCAAGATTTGCGAGTTCACACAAATCGTGATTCTGTCGCAAGCCAAGTGGCGTGGCGATAATGAGCGTGATTATTTATGTATGGCAACTTAAACTGCGCCAGTCATTTTATCCGTATCAAGGGAGGATAAGTTCACGTCGTTCATTTCTATATCCTGCAAGCCAGCCTAACATCACGCCATGCTGCACTCCTCATCGCGCTCTCTCTCTCTCAGTCTCTCTCGCTCTTATCTGCGGTGGATATGACGCTCGTTCACCTGCGGAGGAGCTGAGGGCGCCACGGGGGACTTTGCAATGCAAATGCCAGGTAATTACCCGAAAGCTCGGGGAGTGGAAGCGCACGGGTGGAAATACATATAGAGCGGGCGGTTGAAGGGGGGTGCGAGGGACGGCACGGACGGGAGCCGGGTTCACATGCCTGTTGATGCAGGGTGATTGGGGCTACTCCAGAGGGATGCTGGGAGACTGCCGGAGAGAGAGAGATAGAGAGAGAGAGAGAGAGAGAGAGAGAGAGAGAGAGAAAAGAGAAACCGCACATGGACAGAGAGAGCCCACAGAGTGTGTGTGTGTGAGTGCATGCGAGCCCACATTTCTCACCGTGAATGATCTATTTAAGGTATTCCCAGGTCTCAGCGATGCAGCCCGTCATGCGTGCTGCTCTATTCTCCATGCAGTGGATGAACGATTCACAACAACCCAAATAAAATAAAAGCTCATTATTTGTGTGTGCACGCCCCTTGCGTACAGTTACTTACGTGTACGTGGGCATGGATGCAGGCCTACATACTGCCGTGAGTGCCGTGCGTGTTTTCCTGTGTGTGTCTGTGTGTTTCCAAATGCATGTGTGTGTGTGTGTGTGTGTATATGTGAGATAGTGTGTGTGTGTGTGTGTGTGATAGTGTGTATGTGTGTGTGTGTGTACTACCAGAGGATTTGGTGGGTATGCCAGCTTGCAGCTGTTTGATTGTCAGTGAGTGAGTGCCAGGAGATGTGCAGATGTGAGTGAGTATCAAAGAGATTATCAAATGACCTGGAATTAAACACTGCAGCCGTATTCTAACCGGGACCGCTGGCACGTTAAGCTTTCTGACTGAGAATTAAATACATATGAATCACTGCTTTCCACCTTGGTCGTAGAATTATGTAGAATGATGTCTAATTTTTTTTCCAGGCACCGTCCAGCACACCGTCATTTGTAAGCGAACACATTTGTGGCATACATTTCATTAATACGAGGCTGGATTCTGCCGTTACGGTATGTTATGTTTGTTTGTTTGTTTGAATGTCTTGTGTGTTTGTGGTAGATATTAACAGCTAAAAATGGGACTCACAAGCAGTTCACACCTCAACTCAATAGCCATCACACTCTGATTAACATCGTGCAGAACCGGTGCCAGCCAACCAGAAAACTGTTTTGGCGATATACTGTAATTGTGCCTTTGCTAAAGTCTCACTTCGCCTAATTAGAATAATAAATCAAGCCGCCTCGTTGTTTTCAAAGGGCCCTCAATCGTCTCGCCGAAGCAGGTGGGATTGTGGGATGGTGAGAACAAAAACAAAGGGTTTGATTGCTCCGCTGAAGCTGCAGTCATCGGGAAGCCATGTGGCGTTCTCCGGGGGATTCATATTCAAAACCTCAACCATGTCAATTCATAGACCTGAGTGGCAAAAGCCAACTTGAAAAATCTTTGATTCACACGCGGCCACATGCTAGACTTCACTTAGCATAAATCACTTCCCTGTTTGGGGAAATGGAGGGAGGAGACCCGGGTTTCTAAATGACAAGTTGAAGTTAATGGGTTATCTTTCCGGAATGTGTCGGTTTGTGACCTTGTTCATATTCAGTCATTTTGGCGTAGGTGTGGCGTGTTTTAGTATGAAGTCCCCTTGCAAGGTCAAATTGTCTTCCTACTGTATATGTGTCTGCTTGATTCTCAGTACCAGCAAAAGTATCTATCGGATTTATCAATTTTTACTGATAATAATAAAAGTTTCAGAATGCTAGTAGGTAGTAATGTCATTGGTACACTATCTCAGCCACAGATAGAGAGAGAAAGCGAGAAAGTCCTTTAAATAGAGGATGAGAGAGAGGGAGGGCAGTTCTAGCTAGCTTAGTGCAGTTCGCGCCAGTCCAGTTGCCCCTCCCAACCCCGGTGCTCCGCTCATGCTAAGAGCGTCCGGGCTAAGCCACTCTTGCCCTACATTCGGGCCTAAACAGCAGATTACGCCCTGGCTGTCTCTATAATCCTATGCACAGGAGCGTTTGCCACTGTCACCATGCGACAACCGCCCAATCAGCCTGTGGACGGTGTCAGCGCACCTGCTGCTGGGCAGGAAACTCCCTACGCCTAACATTGTCTGGGTTAAGCTATCATACGGTGGTGGCCTACACATCCTACATTAGATAGGGGTATACCTTACGATATGTTACTACCTGCCTACACTTCTGTATCTATTCTTGTGCCCTCCCCTCCTTCTTCCCTAGCAACACCCTGTCCCATCCTTTCACCCCCCCATCACCCCATCCCCTTAACTGGTTTTAACCCCCTGCCGGCCACCTGGCACGGGATACCTTCCGCCTGTCCCCCTCGGCCTTACCTACTAAAGCGCCAGGCCTGAGCTTAGCGTTAATCTGAACCCTGTGTGTCAACCTATATCTATCAAAACCCTCCCTCTGCCGCCACCCCCACCTTCCTCCTTGCAAAAGAGGCTTTGTATTTTTTTTTTTAATCCTTTTTAGCAAACACCCTCTTCTCCTTTCTCACAGCGCTGTCTCGCCCGCTAGAGAGTCTTTTTTTTTTTTCCTTCCTTGCACCATATCCACCTCATCCAATCGCTGAGCAGACGCTGGTCAAATCTGTCCTCACAGCTATGGTGGTTATGGGATGTGGATCGCAGGGGATAAACGCCTCAAATAAACGCGGTGTGCGCATGCACGCATGCACATGTTCGTTTGTGCATAGTGTGCGCGATAGTGTGCATTACGTGAAGGTTTGAACCTGTTTGAGTGTACATGCACAATTCAATTGGATGAGGGACTTGTGAGTGCGGGTCTGAAGAAACTGTCCTCTGCTGCTGTCCCAATCACTAAACCCTCCAGTGCACTTGGACAGCCATACTCAGTCTCTGTCCCGACACCCCAGGGACAGAGCTGGATGAAGAGACTCCACAATGCTGCTGAGCAGAAAAAAACACAAAGAGAAGGAACAAAAAAAGGATAAGAGATACAGCATTACAGATCCCCCTTTTTTATTTTTCGTCTCCGGAAATAAATGGCAAATTCCCCCTCAAGCAAAGTCGTTTTTTCTTAAGTTGAAAAGCCATGAAGAAGCATTTGGGAGATAGAATCTTAGCAGAATGGAGGGAGAGATGTAGGCCAACTAGAAAGTGTTCACTCTTCAGGGACCTTGAGCATGACAACTTGGAGATGGATGCTTTCGTCTGAAAACCACATAAAGGAGTTACTGGAACAATCACAAGATGCTAACATTAATGCCAAAATCTCCACAGTGTTATTATTCTGGTCATATGAGCTATGCTTTTAAATTAAACGCATAGTGTGTAAGATACAATAACTTTGCTCAATTTCATAAATGTTTTAAAACCTCAAGTTCTAGGTAGGGTATTTCCATAAGTAGTGTAAACATGATTAATACTGTACATTTGCCTCCAATCGTGATGAAATCCCTCAGTTGAGACAAACTCTTAGCAGAAGTACTTTTAGCAGAAGTCGTCTCAATGCAAATCCGAGGGCACTTGATTGGACAGAGCTTGTGCGCGCATGCACACGCATGCACACGTCCATGTATGCGTGTGTTTGGGGGACCTAATTCGCTACAACCTACCCACCCCCATTCATTTATACAGTCGAACACCGGTTATGTGTCACGCCAGCAGCCGCTATATTCTCCAGAGGAGAGAGACGTTCTGCATGCACATATTCATTCACACAAAGCTCGTGCACAAAACACACGCACAGCTGATATAGTTGTTTATAATGGGGCTGGGGGAGCTGTCCTACAAATGGAGGTGCACCTCCAGTACCTTGAGGGAAGCGTGCAGCGAGAGGCTGACCGATGGGCACAATGAGGGACTGATAAAGGGAGAGAGGGCGACGGAATATGCTGAGAGAGGCGAATGTGGGCCGGGGAAAGGGAGAGCGGAGAAGGTATAATAAGTGACTGCACCAGAGAGCGAGATGTCCACACATTGACAGTGAGAGAGAGGGTGAGAGAGAGAGAAAGTGTGTGTGTGTGAGTGTGTGTGTGTGTGTGGGGGGGTTATGTAGATAATGGAAGTAAATTAATTGCTGTCATGGTTACTCTGGTCCCAATAAATCAGGGTCACTGAATAGTCCCCAGTGCCCTCTCTGCTCAGCTGGGCCTTGATCTATTACACACTCACACACGCACACACAGAGTAACACGTTATAACATCTCAATCGGAACCACTCCTGCTTTCACCAAGAAAGATGATCCTCCATGTGAAAGTCCTCAAAGGGAATTGTGTACTCTTGTGGCTGTAACCAGCATTACAAAAATACACTCAGAGAGTACATGCCCCTCTCCCTACAGCTCTCCTAGGCTTACCGTTCACTACCCCTCCCCGTACAGCCACACACACACACACACACACACAGTTGTGTTTCAGACGTAGACAGAACAGTCAGCTGGGGTGAAAATTAGTTCCGGAGAGGAGCTATAATACACAATCAAGGCATGAACAGACAGTACTAATTAGTATTAGCATATTAGCAGAAATAGAAACTGCGCTCAGCTATCTCCACCATCAATCGGAATATAAAATATATGTGGACGAATGCAACTTTAAACAGTACAACTTTGCACAGCACGAGGTACTACCAGGCACAAGAGCAGGCTTTAGAAGAACTCTCTTCCAGCCCAAACAGAATGCGAGTGTGGACCCACAGTAACTGGGTTATAAATGTGTATGTGGTCCCCTGAATTAGCTGTCCTATTACTGGAAATGATCACTGTATTTTCTGCTTAACTAGGCTGTAAAATTGATTTACCTTTTTTCCCCAGTATGACAATCACTGAGACATCCTGTTATGATGAGAGCTACGAGCGTTATTGTACGTGTTAATCACAAACGACATGAACCATGTATTTTAATTACAAATCATACAAGGACCATTTTAAAAACAAAAGCCTTTAAAAAGAACTCGCAGCGCGTTGTGCACACACATTAAAAGAGGCATCCACTGAATTCCTAATCAGAAATAAAAAAATAAAAAAAAGCCCTTCCTGGTGCATCGCTGTGAATGCCGTACACTTCTAGATCTCTAAAACACAGTTAATTCATTCCACTTTGCTGCACCTTATTTCCCACACAGGCCTACAGTATGTTCTTTGAAACACTATGCCCCAAAGCCAACCTCTCATCATCATGCAATAATATCTGAACATGAGAGAAACGCTGCAAAACTGGAAGTAGGTCACGTAGCAATTTATTTGACAAAAAGGGAAGGGTGGGGGTGGGGGTGCGGAACTGGGGCATGGTGTACGCAGACAGCAGCAAAAAGATGAGGTTTTTGGGAGTGCAGATCAGATGGTGTGTGTGTGTGTGTGTGTGTGTGTGTGTGTATCGGAGTGTCCGAATATCTGTGTGTGTGTGTGTGTGTGTGTGTATGCAGGCCTAGCACTGTTCTCATGCCCAGTCAAGAACTGTTTTTGTTATTCCATGGAATGTATAGGAGGACATGAATGTCAGCCTGCTGACAGCACAGTGCCACTGTACTGGGTATTCAGCTACAGTATAGGCTACGCATTTTAATACTACGCAGGCATGCATGCTCTACTGGGCTCACTAATAAAATTGAAAGTGATATTCCGGTCATCGTACCTCGTCAGTGTCTGACCCAGAGACCGCCAGGGCTATCGATCAGTGAACTGCTATTCCCCCAAACACACACACACACACACGCACGCACGCACACACGCTGGAGCACAGAAGTGACTAGGCTATTCACTAGCACTGCAATACACACGACATGACCATGCTCCATGCTGACATTACACATACAAGCAGCATTATATGTGGGCCCTTTGTAACCAGTTGAACCTCTCTAATCACTCAGTCACCTAGCAACATGGCTATATGATATGCTAGCACGAGACGGTGATCGGTATGCTATAACGCTAGCAGCTAAGGTTTATCTGGGAACGCGCCGATGCACGGTGCCTGTCCACGCGTTCAGCCTGTCACCCGGTGCTTTCCGTATTTGTAATGTGATGAGGTTCAGATACGGTGGCACGGAGCCGTGGTTGGGTGCCAGCTCTGACAACTTTGATTGTGACAATTTGGAATGGGAATTCAATAAATATGTAAATTTGGTGTTTTATGTGAAAAATAGCTCCTGTATGGAAGGTGGAGAGTAAATATTTAAATAAGTCTCAATATTTTCAAAATTTCTCACTGATGTTTTTCTCGGGCAAAGTTGTGAAGTTAATGACAGAGTTTCTGTGTTTAATGGGGTTTTCCTGTGTGACAAAAATAATAAAAAAATATAAATCAATGTAAAAATGTAAAAAATATATATAATAAAAAAATGCCTTTAATGCTATTTGCATTAAAACTGTAAACAAAATGTAATGTTGAATTTTGCTACTAATCTACAAACAGAACATATTGTATATATTAAATGTTGAAATGGAATATTTAAAAGACTAAAAGTACGTTTCAAAAGCCGTCTACGTACAGTATAAACAAATACATTTGCAAAGTAGTGGGCACATGTGTTTGGATGATGGTCCCTATTTCCATATCTGGACTCTATCTATGTACTCTGTACACAATCTAGACAGTCTGTGGATCTGCAAAATCCACATTAACACATGAGAGCACCGGCCTTTTCTAATGACTCGATAATCCGACCCAAATGCTGCCTGCCTGCTAATCTCTCCATCAGATTACTAAACTAGGGACACAAGTCCTGTCTGTTTGCGTCTCTCGCCCGCTTACCTTGCATTTGTCTCTCTCTCTCTTTTACTCTTTCTGACTTACTGAAAAATTTCCCATGTTTCTGTTCCTCTTTCTGCTTGTAACTCCCCAACCCTCTGTTTTCCTCCATATCAGCCTATAAACAGGCTATGCATTGACTTTGTCTCTGTCATAAAATAGAGGATGGGGTGTAGGGGAATCAGAACCGCGTTAAAAATATATGTATCATATATATCAAATACATTATTATATATAAAAAAATGTATGTATTTATAAAACATGATTGTGCACGAGTTAAGGTTTGTGTATACGCATGTTTCTATCAAGTCACCCAAATTCAGGCATTGAATAAATGCTCAGCACAGAAGTTTCCTGCAGAACAATTTTTAACACACAACTCCATTAAAAGTGAAAAGGATTTTTTTTTTTTTAATCCACTTAAACCATCTCTCACTTTATCTCTCCCAACCCCATCTCCATTTACCTCGGAAATGGAGGGGCAAAGCTGTCTCCGTCGTACCTCTCCAAACTGTAGTGCAACGTTGTCGTGCGGTTCTATTAATCACAGATAGAGCATGTCTGATTCTATACATGCACTATAAAACACTGCCTGTGTGCTCTGCCTGCAAGGCCCTGCGAAATGTCGCCTTTGATTTTACAGAAATCGTTTGTGTGAGCGAGTGTGTGTGTGTGTGCGTGTGTGCGTGTATTGCTCAAACCCCTGTTGGAAGTCTGCAGTGATGCATTTAGGATCATTATATTAATTTCAGCTTTAACACTGAATACAACCAGTAATAAACGCAACCGTGGAGGTGAATTATCCCAAGAATACCAGTTTTGCACCTTTTCATATTTCATATTTTTTTATTTTAATTGTAATTATTTTTTTTTAATTTAATTACAAAAAAATACAGGTATATCAAGGATATATTACCATAAGGAAATATCTAATTTCATGTAATTTCATGTGATGTGACAGAGAGAAAGAGAGATTGTATAGGACTAGTCCTTTCCTTGGAGTGCAAAGGGGGCAGAATAAATGTGTATCCAACTGCTGCGCGCTAGAGACTTGCCGTTTAGTCTGCACAGCCCCGGTAATGCCCAAAATCTAAGCTACCATCTACTAGCGTCCTACTGTACCACCATTGCACATAAACATTGCATAGTGTTGAAAATGATTATAGTTGAATCATTCTGTATTGAACACGGCATGGCAGATGTATTTGGTTGTTTAACATCACAGGAAAGGTTAATCGTTATAATAGTCAGTGTGTTTCCCCAAAATGTGCTTTTTGTGTCTACGTTAAACTCAGAAAAGTTTATTAAAACCCCATTGGGTAAATGAGCTACGGTAATTTTGTACGCTAGTCCAGCAAATAAGGACTGTGTAAATACAAGAACTGACTTAATTATGAATTGACCGCAAGATCAGTCGGCATGGTGAAAGGCCTTATGTGTTCTGTAAATGCCAGCAAAATTAAAATTATTTCATGTGAAATGTAATTTTCTCAAACACAGTGGTACCACTCACAATGTGTAAAAGCACGTAGGTAGGCCTTTATATGACCCGGTCCCCAGCTTGGCCAAAGAGGTCAAGTAAACCACGAGATGGTAACGCCGCAGAGAGATATAGGGAACCAGAAATGGGGGGAAAAAAGAGGTGCACCCTGGGAGAGTGGACGACAGTGAGGGTGTGGGGATGCTATTTCCCGGGATCAGCTGACGGCCGTGGATGATGGAGCGGAGCGCTGGGAAGGGGGGGTCAAGGGTCACAGCCTTTGCATTGTCAGCCAAGCCCCCGCTGTCCCGTGAGGGGGTTCCCTCCCTCTCCCTCCCTCCCTCCCTCCCTCGCTCCCCTCCCCCACCCCGCCGCCTCCCACACATTTACATACATTTATCGGCGCTGTGGGCTACGCGCGCGCTCCGGATGCACTGCCGCACCGCGTTATTGTCTGGCCGCCACTGCAGCATACGCAGTAGCCGACCCGCTGTAATGTCTGTGAGCGTCTCCTCTATATGTGTACGGTGCATGTGGGTGCGCTAGCGTTAGCATGCGAGTGTGTTAGCGCGCGAGCGCAAAAACTGGGAGTGTGCGCGTCTGTTT
This sequence comes from Percopsis transmontana, assembly GCA_025447815.1. NCBI lineage: Eukaryota > Metazoa > Chordata > Actinopteri > Percopsiformes > Percopsidae > Percopsis > Percopsis transmontana. Next base: position 13,241 of record JAOEHI010000450.1, read on the forward strand.
TTACCTGTATTGTGCTTTACGTGTTTGCGTCTGCTTTATGGATGCATGTTCTACATTTACATTGCACGTGTGCGTGTGTGTGTGTGTGTGTGTGTGTGTGTGTGTGCATGTGTGTGTGCAAGGCAGGGGAGGGTCTCCCCTCCCCTATAGGCCTACCCTGGTCAACCCTCCTCCCCCCAGGCCCCCCCGATACACACACACACACACACACACACACACCCTGCTTTGCCTGTGTGTAATCCCTGCCAGCTGGCTCTGTTGGCTAATCCCCCCCCCACACACACACACAAACACACACCCCGAGCACGCTGATCAGCTGGGCTCTACGCACCATCCAGTACGGGACAGAAGACTGGGACAGATAGGGGCGGGACACTGTTCTTGTGCGCTGTGTGTGTGTGTGTGTGTGTGTGTGTGTGTGTGTGTGTGTGTGTGTGTGTGTGTGGCCCGTGTGGGGTTGGGGTAGGGGGGGGGGGGGGGGGGGGGGACACAAAAAAAAAAAA
>JAOEHI010000451.1:0-13743 GCA_025447815.1 Percopsis transmontana
TTTGTTGTTTAGTAGCAGTAATATGCAGTTATTTGCCGTGTCCCCTGTATTTTTTGATGGTTTTCATGAGACCCCCCCTTGAAATGACCAGGACCCCACATTGCCCCCCCAATCAAAATTTTCTGGAGCCACCACTGCTTATGTGGAGGGCAGCTTCTGAATTTGGTTTGTTTTTAATCCTCCCCTTGTGTTACCCATGGCAGGGTAATTTACAGAAGACTGGGGCCTACTGTGGCTCACTGTTGCCTCTCGCTTCGCACGGCTGTCCTAGTGCTTACTGTGAGACGGGCTGGTGGTTGTCACTTCGCAGAGAGTTGTGGTGTGATAATGATAGAAACACAAGTGTGGCCGAGTGTATATTATTGCTGCTGTGGTTGCATGTTGTGCATTGTACTCACCCTCTCTGTTTCTACAGGCGCCTCTGTCGGGGGGGGGGAGACGAAGACAGTATTTCGCTAAGGGGGACCCTTGTCATCCCAGTTCTGCGGAATTTTATTAGCATTTGATTTTTGTTCGAGCTGTTATCTTATTTTCATTCACTCATGGTTCATACTGTAGTTCTTTGTGTGGATAACATATTGACATACTGAGGACAGTGTCTCTTCTGCACTTCAGTCAGATGGTGGTGTAGTCAGTTTGAGTCATTACCTTGTTACTGTACTAAGCACCCAGGATGTTACACTGTTGTTTGGTTCAATAGCAACAAACCATTTGCAGTGGAACTACTTTTTTTGGTGCAAGAACATTTTTCAAATATATGTAGCCTATTTTAAACAATCTTGCTGGTGTACTTGAATACTACAAAGCAATGAATAAAACACTTTAAAGCAATGCATTACTTGGTTGTAATGGCAAATAACACACTCCTTTTTTGGTCCCGAAGTCCAGACAGCTTTTGACTTTTTTTGTAATGTAAAAGTATGTATTTTGTTGAAACTAAATGACATTGGTAAGAAAACAACTAAATGTAATTGATTTTAGCATAGGTGATAGATGAAAGCAAGTATACGCTCTATAAGCTTCAGTGATAATCTGGCATTAATTTTGAAGCGGGAAAAACACAGTGTAATCAGTTTAACCAATTATTGTGTATCTTAAACAGTAGTGAAGGAGTATACACATTCACAGAGGAGGCAAGTTAATATAACACTGGGTGTTTACAAATAGAAAAATTCCCCATATTTACATAATAGACCTTTGGCCTAACAAGGATTTATTTCTATATAGAATGTAATCCTAGGAAGGTATCATTTCCATAGTCTATAGACCTGGGAACATGGAATGCTCCTCTTTTTTGTTGAGCATCCTTATGAAGTACTGACTTTACTACCATCTTTTGTTATTGCAGTGTAACAGCTGCATTTTCATGTATACTGTAAATATAGGAACTGGGATGCGCTTTACGCACAAATATTTTGATTTTTGCACCATGCCTCAATCCCGTTCCACACACATATGGAGGTTTTCTGTGCGGAAAGTTACGAAAATTGCCTACGTTGATATTCCTCACACACAACAGTCATTGGTGTCCACATCCGTGGCAGTTCCAAACTTTACATTGCAGTATGTTTTGCTTGTGCTTGCGATGTAGCAGAGGAAAAGGTAGCAAGATTTCATGGTGAATAATTAAGTTCTGCCCTGGCCTATAACAGCGGTGGGGGGATTCTCCAAGTCAGTCTGCATGTTGACGGTCCTCACCTCCCCTTAGGGATGCAGGGATTTTATTGAATGGTTCATTTGAAGAAAAAAACAAATAGATAAAAACGCATACCCAAAGGTTTCTGCTCATCATATCCACCACACTATTGTGTCGGGATTATCAGTGTAAAATCTGATATTGCATTCATTGTCTCAATACGCAAATGTGTTCATTATGCAGAAAGGTGCTTAAGCGCAGCTCCAAGAGGAGAGAGGCAGCACTTCATACTGTACCTGTGGGTACTGCCAAACACCAGAAAAATCTCATTAAAATGTGTTTCCAAGTGTACTATTCAAATAAAAGCATGTGCAGTATTGCTATTCAGAAAAATGAAAGACATATAGGGCATATACACTGATTGATTGATTAATAATTTAAATTAAAGCAAAGTTGGTCAAATGGGAAATGGCGACTCCAGTGTAAAAACGCAGATGTGGTTTAATGTCTAAACTCAACCAAAATTTGAAAAAGGAAATATAATGCTGGGCAACCCCAACTCACTTAGAACAAACACAATCTTTATACAGGATAGTCTAGTGGTCTAGGTGTTGGACTCTCAGTCAGAAGGTCGTGGGTTCAAGCCCCAGAGTTGGCCTACCTGTCAGCATCCTTGAGCAGGATGCTAACCCCTATCTGCTCTATGTAATAGCAGCATGTAATTGTAAGTTACTTTGGATAAAGGGTCTGCTAAATGACCTAATTGTACTGCTCCTAAATATTTGTACTTAACTGTAACCCCTATGTGCTTCTAAAAACTTGTACTTGTGCTCCATCATACTTATATTTAGGCATCTGCTAAATGGCCTCATTGTAAATTGTAATCGACCAACCTTGTGTGTTTGACCAAATGATTTGAAGAGATGTGTGAGGGACAGACCATTAATCCATGTCTGTGTTGCATGTGCAAGCGGGGCTGTAGCAGCCTCGCTGAGCCACAACTGATCAGGTTAGCGATTCCCAGAGGATGATGGGAAGGCCAATGAGCCCCCCTCCGCCCCAAAAAATAAAACTACAACAAGAGCGCCGCAGTGAAACACTCTCTGCCTCCTTCATCACCCGTCCTCTACTGCAGAGAGAGAGAGAGAGAGAGAGAGGCCTTGCCTGCCAGCTGCTGCTCACACAGACGCTCATTCAGGATTCTGGAGGTATTTCTGTCTCTCTGCAGGTCTAGTGAATTGGGTGGGGGGAGGGCAGGTCAGCACACAATAAGGCTTTGTGACCATTTAACCTGCAGGTCATGTTGTTGCCGTTGTTGTTGTGTGCAAGCGTGAGTTTTAAACTGACAACAGTCCAAACCGATTCCAGCCCACACCGTCTGATACTCCTGTTTTAGGCGTAATATATCACTAATAGCCATTTAAATCAATTATATTGAAATATGAATTACAAGGTGTTCATACTTCACAGGTCAGGGGTAACGTCAACAGCGTGGCCTGCATTTATTCATCAAAGTACCAGCAACTTAACAGGGTGACATTCACTTAGTGCTGCTATAGGATCGGATTGTCCAGCGTTCAGCTCGCTGGCGTGTACTGCTTCAGGGTATTGCGTTGCATAGTCGCGATACCAAAGCGATAACGGCAAGCGCTCCGCTCAAATAGCCCGAGGAGGTCCATACCCAACCGGTATGGACCTTGGAATTGCAGGAGGGTTTACGAGCTGGCAATCTGGGCAGGACGCACACCAGCGGTGCACGTCGGCCCAGATCCCTCGGCCAGTAAAAGCGAGCCATTATTCGCCCTAGTGTCTTTGCACTCCCCATGTGGCCCGCCGTTGGGTTGACGTGAGCCGCCTGAAAAATCATTGCCCGACGGCTTTTAGGTACTCGCCATTGCGTTACTTCTCCCCTTGTTTGAGTGTCACGACTCCTCAGTATAATCTGTCCCTAGTAATAGCAAAATGAGGGAAAGTAACAGGGTGGCCATCGGAAATCACGCGGTCAAATGCAAAGTGTAGAGTGTTCCAGAGGAAAATCTTCCACCGAGGGAAAATGTGGAGCCGTTTGAGGCTCGCATAAAGCCTCAGTCGGTTCCTCCCGACACCGCCGCTTCCCCGGTCTTCCTCTACCGGTCCTGTTGCTGGTGGTTCTCCAGTTCCGCCCTGGCGGGTTTTTCCGGCCCCGCAGTCCCGAACCTCCTCCTCCACACCTACTGCTGCTGGTCGGGCCCCTTGAACTCCTTCCACTGACGGCTCCGCATCCCTGACTGGCCTGCGCCATCCCTGACTGGCCTTACCCTTGCTCTGGCCCGGGGCCCCGGGCGAATGGCCGCCTCCTCCGCAACCACTTATCTCCATTGTCATACCGAGTCTTGGCTGCTCCACCCTGGATGTGAGCTGGAGCAGCGCCTGGGCCTGGGCAAGGAACTGCGGCTGACAAACCGCGGCGTGCTCGTTATCCCAGGCCGCAATTTGCGCCGTATTGCCACCGCCAATAAATATAGATATCCGCTCTATGGTTCAGTTCCTCTCCAAGTTGTGGAAGAGACTTGTGCCTCACTGTCTGCCATTTCTCTCTCTCTCATATATATATATATATATATATATAATATATAATATATTATATATATTTTTAAAAAATCGTGTCCACCGGAAAAAGGTAGCCGAATTATTTTTGCTCAGTTGCCTTGTGTCAAAAACTCTGACTGTCCCTGTTCGGGCGCCAAATGTGGCCTACAAAGCGCTGTCCAAGAAGATGATTGACTGTTCACTCGTGCTTCGCACAGTTTTATTCCACAGATATTATTACTCCATAGTCGGCAATAATGTAAAACACACAGGGCACACTGCCTGTAAATGTAGTAAGATAACAGGTTTTTCGCAGGCCCTGCTGCCTCGTCCCACCAGCTTCCTCGTTCGCTGGCGTCTTCCCTGTGTGTCTGTTCTGTGCTCCTTTTCTGTGGGACACTGGTGATTAATCAATTGCCCACACCTGTTCCCGATCCCCAAGTCCCGTGACCCACACCTCCAAACATTCCCTCCCACACACAGACAGGGCTAAACCACGCCCACACCCCCACCCCCAGCTTTAACCGTCTCACAGCCTGTGGGGCAGAATCCTCCAAAATGTGGTAAGCAGCGACCCGGCCTGAGACCCCTGTTTATGTTTCTTGTTGTCTTGTCTCTTGTCTTTGGTCCCCCGTCAAGGTAGACACACATGTTCCCCTAGTGTGTCTACCTTGTTCCACTGTGTTCTTCCTGGCCTATCCCTTGCTCTGCCCTGTTTTCCTTTTATGGCCCTCTCACTGCTGCCCAATTACCTCCCTCACTTGTTTCCCGTTCCCTAATCACCGCTATTGTATTTAGTCTGTGTTCTCCCTTGTGTATGTGCTGACTCAGCGTTGTCGCGTACCTTGTGTATTTCTAGCTACCTTGTGTATTTCTAGCTACCTTGCACATTCTTAGCTACCTTACATATTCCTAGCTACCTCGTGTATTCCTAGCTACCTATGTACCCTTAGTCCTGGTATCCCTAGACCTTGATAGCCAAAGAATTTGTATTCTGCCTGCCGACCTTGTCCCCCTATTCTTGTTGGACGTACATAGTTGGTGACAATATTAAACTCCTTTGAACCCTGAACTTTGTAAGGTTGCAAGTGCCTGCGCTTGGGTCTAACCCTCAACCCTGACACCTGATGCCAACAAAAGTATTTTCCGTATTTGAAAAAGCTTCTCAATTTGTCGTCAGGAAAATGATCAGACATCCCAGCAAACTTCTTGCTATCAACCAGAAATTCAAGTTGATTTAAAGTGTCAAATCTGGCCTTCATCTGAACAGTAATGTTGTCCAAAATACTGCAATATATCCTTTTCCTCTCATCTTTGATTGGCTCGCCTCTGCGAGACACATTTTTGCTCAGGTTCAGTTCATTGCATTTCTCTTCAAAATCGACCATAAATGTCAAAACAACGGGCCAGATGAATCATTGTGTCACTGAAACGAGTCCGACAAAACCCTATACCCATTTGCAGCCACACAGTCACTTGATTCTTACATACCATTCTTTTTGAAATCTCCTTGTAATTTTCTGCCCCTTACACTGTTGTAATTCTAGATCAGGTGTTGGTCTACCTTATGTCAGAATGTTCTCCTTTTCTTCAAAGTGGAAAACAGATAACTGCGATGAATTTGGGATGAGTCTGGTGTTGTCTGTCTGTCTCGTTGTTTGTCGCCGGCATGTACGTCGTAACCTATGTTCAAACGTATTGTTTTATTAAACACAGAGCTATGCTCGTGTTACTCTTCACCACCATCTCTGGTGTGCTGTTTTGTCTGTGCCTGCACTCACCACACTGACACGCTAAACTAAATCAACGACATATTAAATAAAAAAATGTGCCGTAATGAAAATTAAATTACAGCTGACAAATCAATAATCAGAAAAAAAAGAGAAAAAAGTATTAATTTCAAAACCCCAGGGTAGGCAGTGCCTACCCTGCCCACCCAGACCGCACTCTACTGGGTTAGGATAATGTTTGTGACGTAGCCAAAAAACAGCGAAGGAAAAAAAGCAGGACAACTAATATTTGTAAGCTAGCTAGCAACTTTAAAAAAAAGATTGTCGTCAACTTAACTACCTGGTGCCTGTCACCCTCAACTAGACAATTGAGAAAAATCCTGTGGAGGGTGTGAATGGCTGAGTTCTCTCATCTATGTTGTGAGCGGCAACAACTGTCCCCTCGGCTCAGATTTCTATTCATACATGGCCAATTACCATGAAATGGATCAGCTGAGACTACTTTTGCAGAACGCTCAACGCCATATTGTTTGGATGTGACTCTGAGATACCCAGTCGGATAAAGCACATGCCCACATTGTTAATATGGATTTGTTTTCTTGATGTGTTTTAATGGATATTTGCTTAATCTAGGATATTTTCCTTTCATTTCTGTTTTGCCCGAAATGTGCACAGCTGTGCACATTTCATTTTGAGTTTGAACAAACCAACTGAGTCAGCGGGTTTTATATGATCTGTTATCTGTTGGTCAAGATTTGTAGCTGTGTTACCTGACTGGGTGTAGCTATAATTGGTATTTAGAAATATTTTAGACAACCGTTATAAACTGTTTAAGTGGTGAAACGGGCCTCTGGGGAACAGATTAATAACCTCCACATCGAACAGCCCAGCTGCAACACAGAACTGATCTAGTCGTTTCACAGAGTTTTGTAAGAAATCTCTTCCTCTTCCTCACATTAATGGGATTTATCACAATAATACACAAATAAACGTTACCAAGGTTATAAGACATTTCACATAGAAGCCCAGTTCACAGGTTATTATTATCATCATTAATATTATTATTATTATTGTGAGTTCTGGCTGTCCCGTTCCTGCTGTCTTCCTACAGACAGGAAACAGATCAATAACATCCCAGAATGCAGTTCAGGTTCAGCCTATAATCCTCTCTCTCTCTCTCTCCCTGAGCTGCAGGCATGCTCTGCAGGACGCAACACACACACATTATTAGCAACAGCGTGATCAGATCAACTGCTGTGGTGTGGGTGTGTGTGTGTGTGTGTAGATATACTCTGAGGAGAGTTGGCCTGTTTACCAGAGGAGTTCTGAGGAAAGAATCTCAACTGGCTAATGGAGTGGAATGCGCGTGTGTGTGTGTGTGTTTGAACTGTTTTGTGGATTATTGTATCTGAAGTGTTGCATTTCAAAGAAAGCTGATGTCTCTTATCACTGTTTATGTAAATGAGGTCCAAGCCAAGTGTTTAGGTCGCCTGTCCTATTTTCAGGACTAACTAACTTCAATCTGATGCAAGAGCTTCTCCACTCTAGTACCAGTTTGTGTTGTGAGGACCACCGCGTTGTAGGGTCTCTCTGCAGCAGAGTAAAGATGGAAGGCCTGTAAATGACCAGTCAGCGCCCAGAAAGAGCCTTAACCCCCAACGAGACAAACAACAGCCAATGCGGGCGTGATTTTGGGGGGAAAACATGATGTAACAGCGTGAAATGGCAACCCGTCGTCGAGCGGGTTGAAGATAGGGGAAGGAGGGGGGGGTGTCTGATTTGCATGAGAGATAATAATAATTTGTGTTAAATAGCAGACAACATCAAAGACACGTTGCTGTTTTCCTCTTATCCGTTAATCGAATCCTCAAGGGCGGCTCGGGCGACGTCGAGCGTAATTACAAACTTTCGATCTACATTACAGCTGTTCCATTATGGAAGGTTTCTTGTTTTCATGTTTTACAGAATTACAACACAGTTGCTCTTCCTACATCAGGGTCAAATGTCTTTATTTTAGTTTTTAGTTTCAGAAATGTTAGCCTCGGGTTCGGAGCACAGCTTGTTCTGTCCGCAGCCACTTAGAGAACAGACAGACGTACGGGCGCGTTAGAACGTCTGTACCAGCGCTGCGTGTGTCTGTGTGTGTGTGTACGCGCGTGTCAGTGGGTGTCCTTGGCACTCGACGTTAGTACACAGAATATCAGGAGCATTTCTCTAGAAGCTTTCATATCAAGGAATTAATTTTTAAAATACACCAGCAGTAGAGAAAGACAGAAGCGTTCAACCTCGAGACCTTGGTACTTTTGTGAGTCGGGGCTTTGTGCTCAGACGTCGCGGATGTACGCCGACAGATAAAATGAACAGAACAGTCTGCAGCAAGGAAAAACACATTAGCAGTTCACCTGCAGAGGAATGTGGCTGACAAACCGTTGGCCAGGCAGGGAGACACAACACTGTCTGGTACCACACTGGTTTTAAGCCAGTAAGAATTGGTTTCCAGGGAGAGAATTTGAGGACAGATGATGTTGATGATGTCTTCTATTCTGAAGGGAGCATTTGTCAAACCCCTCCTCTCTCTCTCTCTCTCTCTTTCTCTCTCTCTCTTGCTTTCTCTCAAACACTCATGAAATATACATATATGCAATATTAATGTAATTAGCAACATCATAACATATTTATGAACTGCTTGCTGTATAAATTGATTTGATTTGTAATTCTGAAAATGTCATGGCCACCCTTCCTAATGTCATTACCTATTATGATACAAATTATTATTATCATAATTATTGTTATCATGAAGTGGCTCACCGTTAACAATTAGATCTCTCAGATTCCTCAGGATCATCACGTCAACCCCATTACCCACAATGCCCTGCCACCCAGTCGGCGTTCCGACCTGCTTTATTTTCCAGGATTAATTATCACTCGGTTTAGATTCCTCCTCTCCAGAACGCCATGTGCTCCTGGAAACAAACGATCCGGTCCGTCCCACGTGCCGAAAACAGACTGCCTACTCAGCAGAACACACACACACACACACACACACACACACAAAGAAACACACAGACACCAGGGGTCCAACATTGATGACCTCTCCAGAGACCTGCTGGCCCTCTTTATATATATATATATATATATATATATATACACTCACACACACAGTGACTAACACACACTTTCTCTGTGCCTGACAAACACCCACCGAAACCCACACACACTACTCATTGCCAGCTTTCTAAAGGCTGGTGTGTAGATGTGCACGCGTGAGTGTATTGGAGACAGAAACATGGAGGACAGCTCCGTTGGGTCTCACTTTCTTTATCCCTACAACGTCCTATAGCCTGTGTGTGTGTGTGTGTGTGTGTGTGTGTGTGTGCGCGCATGCATACATTTTGTGATGGTAATTAGTTGGCAGTGATGAATGGTCAATCACACTGCCATCAGTTGATTCTGTGAGCTCATTAACCTACACTTGTTATTGGCTGTTTAAAAGGACCCGTCAACACATTTCACACATTAAAAGCATCGGGGATAATCAGGGGATATAGTTTGTCCTTGTGTTTAAGCTGTGTGCCGTTAAAACACTGCGAAAGCCATATAAACTTACATAGAGTGAATGTTAAAATACTAAGAATGAATATTGATTAAATTTTTTCTTCTTTCATTATTTCCTCTAGAAATCTAGAAGTTTTAGAGTCCCCAAGGACTCTAAAACACAAAAGAAAGTACAATAAAGCTAATTTCAACAAAAGGTTTCCTCCCGACTTTAGTATACTATTGTACTATGCAAGAATGATTCTTTTAACTGAAGTTTGTAAAGGTACTTTGAATTAGGACAATGGTTCCTATTATCAAAAAAGTCTGTGGTTTAATTGTCCAGCCCTTCACGCCAGTTTTTGTCCAGTCCAGTTGACCCATACATATCGTATTTTCAGAGCCAGTCTAGTCCAGTTCATTAGTCCAGCTCATGGACTATACATAAATATATGGATGCAGTGTGCATGCCTTCACCCATAGGTTTGTAATGGATGAAGCCAGGAGTTTGGCTTCACAGGCACACACGCTTTAGAGCCAAATCTGCTTGTAACAGTCAACATATTCTTCTTAAAGCTCTAATGCCCTCTTAATGGAACAATCATTTACAAATTGTCTGCTATGACACTCATTAGAGAAAGTGACATTAGCTAACTTGTAATAGAAAAAAATATCATCATGAGACTTTGGGTGTCATTCCTATAGAATTCATTCATTAATGCACTTTTTTTGCTCTGTGAACCCCCTGGTGGCCAGTAGAGAATTGCATTGGTTTCAACACTCAGCCGTGATGGTTTCTGCTTGAACCTGCCCGTAAACCCAGTTATAGTCATATAGTGTTTGTAGTGTATGAGAATGGCCTTGGTCTCAAGACCACATTATTTTGTTCTCGACAGCATTTTCACTGTCTGTCTCAACTCGGTCATGAACAGTAAAAAATATTATTTCAAGACCAGACAAGTACTCGAGAGTAGTATAATCATTATTGCCCTGCTGCGCGAAATGCAACAATGCTAATTTATTTTAATTTGAAATACCACTTGCCACTTAACTTCCCTACAAATAGAGTTGTACAAAATACAGTTAATATAACATTTAAAAATGTTTGGTTTAATTTTATGATTCCCTTGTGTCATTTAGTTATTTTTATCATTGTATTTTAGTAAAGTTCAGACTGTGATGGCAGAGTGCAACAAGGTCATGGTCTTCAAATGGAGTTGATTAGTTGGCCATTAATCTGGTCTTGGTCTTGTTTTGATTCTGGGAGCATCTTGGTCTTGGTCTTGACCCCCTCAAAGTCTTGATCTTGACTTTGTCTCGATAAGACAGGAGCTTGGTCTTACCGTAGGCAGTCTACAACTACTGTATATTTAGTCCAGTTAATCCCATCTCCAGTTTAAGATCTGTTTATCGTTATAGACATTAATCTCAGTTCCAGTCATGTTTATCTGTCCAGCCTTAATTCAAGTATCATAAGGCTTCAACACATTTAACCCAGGAACTATAGGACTACTCCATACCCTAATTTTAAACCCTCCACCAGAAAAGAAAAAAATAGCCCAGGAAAACTTTAAGTAAGACAAAATGTAATATACCCATTAATAAATCAATGGAAATTACAGTATAGCACGACAGCACAGCAGGTTCTGCCACTCTGAACTACTCATTAAAACCTTGTTGCAATTAAAGACAAGTTCCACTCGTGAGCTCAACCCCCTTTTGTTTGAGAAGCCCCCTTTCTCTTAGCTGTCGTATATTTAAGAGACTTGACGGCAAGGCGACGGCCCTATCTCCCTTTCTGTGAGGTTTGAAGACAGGTACGCCTCTACCTTGTCTGACGGGGGTGGGGGGGCTTGTGGGGGAGAACATGTGATCTCATGTCTTCCACTGGCCTGATGTCTACTCGTGGTCTCACCCCAACATCTGCTGCTCGACTGTGAGGAGCGAGGCGAGAGCAGAATTTAATTAGTTTCCAGTGCGAGCGTGTCTCCCGTCAGGTTTCTGGGGAGGGCTGTTGTCACACAGGCTATACAGACTAGACCTCTGCTCCACGCCACCGAGTTTGTCGATTAATTAAAGTTTAATATTAAGTGTCTAAAGGGACTGCCGGCTCGGATGTGGACTCACGTCCAGATGGCTGTAGATGCCATGGAATGTTCTCAATTCTGTGGAATTAAATGTTCCACTTAGTCGCTGAGATACTGTACACTTAGCTCCAACTTCTCATCAGGGCTGGAACTCAGGAAAGTTTGTGAGCTGGCCCCGTGCGTGCGTGCGTGCGTGCGTGCGTGCGTGCGTGCGTGCGTGCGTGCGTGCGTGCGTGCGTGCGTGCGTTTACAGTTTCAGGTCAGGATGTAGTGCCAGGTGTATGAGTGTACTTGTGTGTGTCCTATGCAGACCCTGCAGTTGTTGCACTGATGCCGTGCCTTAGTGGCTAGCTAACATCCTAAAATTGAAAGTCACCAATAATAACATAAATTATGTATAATAACAAAATGTGTTGCTTATTTTCAGTACTAAGAAACTACATTTAAATTATAAATAAATGAATGCAAAAGAATAATAATAAAAAATAGACAGAACAAGATGGAGTTGGGGCACAATCATCGACTTATAAATAGAATCTGCTGATTGTTTCTGATGCTGACTGTTTGATTTAAATGTCACTTGAGGTGAGACACTAACATGGTTTGTGTACCGGTGTGTGTGTGTGTGTGTGTGTGTGTGTGTGTGTGTGTGTGTGTGTGTGTGTGTGTATGTGTATACGACAGATATCTGAGAGAAAATATCAGCTGGGAAACGTGGACCAGATCCTGTTTTGGATCCAGACTCCAACACGCGACTCCCGACTGTCAAGCGGCCACATCAGGAAATATGAAAACAAACGAGGAAGTAAATACGTTGAAATTTGAAACCGTCAGCTCATATATCTGCGGCCGGGTGCCACGCTGCCCAGATGTGACATCGTATGGCCGCCCCGCGTGAAGGATGGCCAGCCGCCGAACGGAGGCGCGATTTATTAAGAGCTGCCTGATACCTTATTGCCTCCACAGAGACAGAGAGATGGAAAGATTACTGTTGGCCATATACACTCACAGCTGGGGCCAAGAAAACACACTCACACACACACAGACAGAGACAGACTGCTAGACACTTATATTCATATATATGTATATAAAGTACATTAACATTTGTAACTGATATCCTCCCATGTATATATTTATTTGTGTTCTACTATTATTTGATTCTTACTGTTATTACTGCTGTTCATACTTAAGGTAAAAACTTACAAATTTGTAGTAGTTTTTTTATACTTTTCCTAGTTGGGCTGCTTCATATATTTATATTTATAATAGCTGTATATTCTGTACCTATCAGATAATTTCCCCTCTGGAATTCATGAAAAAGACTATCTTTTCATTATAATATTTATATGTTGATGCAGATGTACAGTACCTACAAATACACACACACACAAACAACAAAAACACACAATAAATCACACATTTCCCATACCTCTCTCAGGTGTGTGTTGTGTCGGAGCTACATCGCGGTCGTAACAGAAACACAAGCAAACGTGGAGTTTCCAGTGGAAAATCATCTGCCTTTAATCGATTTTTAATGAGTTTGTAGAAAGTTCTCTGGCGACAATCTAATACAGCCGATGTGCGTTCAGAGACTCCGTCTGAATAATGTATAACGGCAGAGGTAGAGTGCTAATGAAAAGATGATGAGAGAGAGAGAGAGAGCGAGAGAGAGAGAGAGAGAGAGAGAGAGAGAGTCGAAAGAAGAGCCAATTAATCTTCATGTGCTTACAGAAAAAATTAAACAAAAGCCAGGAAGAGTGCTTTAGCTCGACAGCCAGACAAAACCAATCGAGCTTTGAGGTGAGAGAGAGTGCTTGCCCCAAACGCTGATGATGAGTACATCTGTTAGAAGTAAGGTACTGTACATTATGGCACTATGTCAGTACTGTGGCATGAGCAAATTGAGGTTTGGTAAAACTGTTTACTGCATAGCTTCCTAAGATAAACATTCTATTTGGCTGCATTTATTTAAACAAATGTAATGATACTCTGACCACTGAGGTCTATTGAATCTGAAAAACCCTTCTAACACTACTATTGACGTTTTGTTCTGTCTGGCTCTGTACACACACAAGCTTGTCTCAAATCTGACTTTCCTATTGGACAAGCAAAGTCCTCTCCGGGGAACCATCACCTTATCGTGGTGGAGAGGTTTGTGTGTTCCTATGAACCTGAGGGCTGTGTTGTC
>JAOEHI010000452.1:0-11985 GCA_025447815.1 Percopsis transmontana
CCCCCCCCCCCCCCCCCCCCCCCCCCCCCCCCCCCCCCCCCCCCCCCCCCCCCCCCCCCCCCCCCCCCCCCGCCTCCAGTTTTTGTGGACCTAAAGTGCAAGAGCATCCTACAGGATCGCCTGCAGCCTACAGCTCATCACTTGGACTGCTCTGCCTGTGTCAACCTTTCACCCAACAGTGCAGCTGAAGTCCCAATGGGAGAAAAGGTGCTCAAATCATCATTATTACCACATGAAGGATTTACGGGCTGACAAATGGTTCTTGCCCACCCCCACCCTTCAAAAAAATGTACAGAAAATGCTAATTTCAGCATGGCACACACGCTGTCATGCGATCACTCTGCACCGAGGTATTATTCTCCCCCCCTCCCCTCCGTGCTGCCGCACGGAACACAAGTCTATTCACTTCTTCAGAGGCTGTTGCCTAAGCCACTATCCTCAAGGTGATTCTAAATCCCCCCCCCCCCACTCAGACGCTCTGTCAAAACAAACGTGATAAACTGTGACACCGAGGGTCGCACTGCAAGGCGGTGGGGGGGCTCTGTCAGCCCGGCAGACCCGACATTGTGGCAATGCATTACAAGCAGAAGGCAGTCCCTGTGCAGTGATATTATAGGCTAAATTAAACATGTTGCTAACATGTCAAGCCCCTCCTTTAAAAGGCACAGTGAGTAATTGTGGATAATTTGGGCTGCAAAAGGGGTACAGTGGAGGCTTCTCACAAACACGTTGTGCACGTGGAATATGTACGTGTGTGTGTGTGTGTGTGTGTGTGAGTGTGTGTGTGCACTGTCCAATCATATGCCCAGGATTCCTGTTTAGACACAGCGGTGCGAATTTGACTGAATAAGTGAAGTGCGATTGGCAACAAAATGCTAACTCTCCCAGAGTAGAATTTCTTTAATGCTTAACTTAACTTAATCTTGTACCTATCACATAGCCCAAAAAAAGTTGGATTAACATAAAAATGACATTTACGGGTTGATAGCACTGCAGAGGAGAGGGAACGGACATCAGACTCCAAACCATCCCTTTAACTCAAACTCCTCATTTCACGGAAGACCTGGCACGTAACAGTAAGAGTACGCTGCTACATTAATAAACTGGCGCAACACAATTATCATCCTGGGAAAGGGAATAGCGGTACTGTGTAGTTGTTAAACCTCGCACAGCTAACGTATGCAGAGTCCACGTTGTTTGTATTAAGGCGAGCAGCGGGCACAGAGCCAATCTGCCCCCTGCCACCACACAGGCTGTGTCAGAACCGTTCTGGCCGAGCAATTTACAGGCAATATATGAAATATGGATCATGGCCCGTTGAGGGAATTGTGCCCGCGGTGTTGGCATGCTGCACGTGTGTGCGTGTGCGTGTGTGCGTGTGTGCGTGTGTGTGTGTGTGTGGGGCAGATGACTGCTTGTGGGTCTGGCCCTGGGGAGAGAGAGCATCGCGATGCAATCTACGTTCATATCGCCGCGCGCTCATCTGTAACCTGCTCAGCGTGAGGGCTTTTGCACCCGCCCACACGCTCAGCCTCACACTGTTGCAATAGCCTTGGTCTGGTTGTTGGTGCTCAAAGGTCTCTTATGAGGGGATAAACAAGGGAATTAGAACCACACTTTGTTTTGAAGAGCCTGTCTACCCGTCTCAGCACACAGCACTCAGGTCAAGCGGACTTTAAATGTATTGTGATGCTGTTCCACGTTATTATTTCGGTGCCCTTGTAAGGAGGCGGCGATATGAAACAGCACTAGTTTGTAAACAGTGTCGCTGTGTGTGCTCAGGAGTGGTGCATAGCGGCCCTTTAAAAGTGCCCCCGCACCTCTGCTCCCATTCGACTGCTCGTGTTCGACAAAAGCAACGTCTAAGCACTACATGGCCCGCAAATTGCACACAGTTGCCACTCAAACCACACGTGTCGCCCACAGTGCTGGCTGAGTTTGAGTGGCAGGTAATTTAGAGAACAATAGACAATTACTAGACTTTGGAGTCACATGAAGATCACACCCTCTTACTGGCACGCACGCACGCACGCACGCACAGACTGACCTCTGAACGTCCTCTGCCTCTCTAGAAGGCAGTTCATTCCATCTCTCTTTTTTGTCTCCGCGCTTCACTGCGCTAGGCGAGGTGCGTGTTAGCATCACAAAAACACCTACGGTGCTCACAGAACACATGCACGGTGTGCAGGGGGAACGCAGACCTCTTCGCCAGGTGCGTCCCAGATATGCTGTCACAGCAGTGCTGTCTCCACCTTGGAACCCATCATGTGTACAGATGTTTTGGGTCGAGTCTCAGAATCAGTCTGAAAGCAGGCTCGCTTTGCCACGCTATGACATGAAGTTATCACACATTTGCAGTTAAAATTAGTGACAAAATGTACATCTCTGAAGTATTTACATTCTACATGACCTTTCTAAGTATATACCAAGAGCTACAGTTTTCTAGACCACAGGCAAATGAGGTTTCACATTGCTCATAGATAGTGTCAGTGGAATACTGCAATTGGGGTGACCAATTGCATTAATGAGAACAAAATCAAACCGTGCAAAACAAGCATTGCTATTTTAGATGAGTTATTTATAGATGGTTAAAAAAACAAAAGGAGCAATTAGTTAATCACTTGCAAAGATATCGACTGAGGAAAACTAAATAATTAGAAATCCTTCTGTGGCCAAATGAGATTTAAGTGCCCTTTTTGAAGCTGGCCTTAAGCCTTATTGCGATCAGATATTCCGATCAAAAACAAAAAACAAGGCCTATTTGTAACTAATAGCACACCTCGGACAAGGCGGCTAATCACAACATAGAAACATATTTGCAACCTTCTGGCACAGCTTGCCTGGAAATAAACAAATCAATCAAAACAAGTAAAGCTTGGTGGGTTTAGACACTGTCCAATTTGGGGCCCACATCAGCCAAAAACACCCCAAGGTGCACTTGGTAAACATATCTAGTCCAGCTAATCCCAGATTGAAGAAGGAAAGGAGAGAAAAGAACAAGTTGTATAAATATTTCAACTACGCTTAGTGAAGGAACACGGTGTAGCTAAAATAACTTGTATGGCTCTATCTTTCCGCCGGCTATTTAGCCAGGCTAAGTGCAATCCGTGATGTGCTCAGGCCCGGGAAGGAACATCTGCCTGCGTTTCCGCTAACACTGGGAGTGCTGACAACAGCGTTAGGCTTTTAGAAGAGACACAGGCTTCCCACTCGCTCGCTGACTTACCTTCAGCTTAGTTTATGTTGTGCCATGTCACGCTTTTCGTCATTCAGGAGGGAAAAATAGCTCCTTGCCTTAAAAAAAAGAGGAACTTTTGAGTCTAGAAAAAAATTCATTCATCATATTCTTTTATGTTTGGCCGTCTAAAATATTTTAATTTAGTCGTGACTCTTACTCTTTTATTTTATTTTTTGAAGCAGAGGTTTAGTAAGAAATCAGAGTTAAATATTTCTATATAAATATTTAGAATTAGCACAACACAACAAATGTTTTGAATAAACACGAAAATACTAAGTGTTTTTCATAACTTTCATACCATTAGTCTTCTCCCCCCATCAAACGAAGTATGAAATCATCGCCAAGTCTGTCTGTTCCTAGTTAAGGTAGTTTAATGTTCAAAGAATATTTATCTGGGAAATGTGTATCACTTGATCTCATCTAATACTAGCTTAATTATTCTTTAGACTGCTAAAAGGATTCGGCGGGATGTTTACTCCATTTTCAGTAGCTCTCTAATCTCCGGTAATCCTCAGTGTGATAGCAGCCTTGTGCTAAAATAAGGCGGTTTACTGGGATTTCGGATTCGACAGCGAGACTGTCGTCAGATGTAGCCACTGTTTCATTTCCCCACAACTGGCTTGTAATTGCGTCTGAAGGCGTCGATGCAGACAGCCATCTGTAAGGCAGTCGCGTTGTGCATCTAGGCACTGATTAGGTAAAATGAACATTAAAAATCCTCCTTCATTCTATAAAGCAGAGAAAAAAAGTCCATTAATCAACACCAGTGAGCCGTGCTCTGAAGCGCTCTAGGACTGCATGTTAAAATCCACAACTCCACAACACAAGTATTTTTTTTTAAATCTCGCTGTCGCCTAATGAGCTTGTTGGTGCGACCCCTTCCACTAGCACCGTTCACTAAACGCAGTGGGACGTAATGAAGAAGTGCAAAATCAAGTGATACAAAGAACGCAAACAAACGCACTACAAGGCACAGGGGGGGATTTTGAAACCCGGAAATTGAGTGGCGTGTCTTTAAGCGGGACGTAAAGGAGAAATGAGATGAGCATTGGTTTCCTACTTAATTATCTCTCTAATGGAGAAAAAGAATGGCATTTAATTACTTGGGCCCCAGATTTAGACACGTGGCGTGCAAGAGGTAAATGGATTTAATGTTGTGAGGATAAATGGAGCAACAGCCGTGATATGTAGATGTTTGCACGTTGCCGTATCAGGCCTGCTGGCCTCGAATGTCTACAACGCCTCCGTGCAATGAGAGGGGGAATCACACGGCAAATAAAGACCAAGCACAAGCGCTGTTGCAGAGCTAGATGTCTGTCAATCATCATGTCTTTCAGTTGCATCATTTAGCGGCGATTCACAGAGTGAGGTCACGCTTAATCACAGGTGCTGGCCGGCGGAACACCCCGGTGAACCGCCAACCTCCCGATTCCTTCAAGCACCGACTGCACGGCCTGCCAAAGCGTTAAGCCAATTCATCAAAGACTTTCTGACACCTGAATTAGAGATGGCCGCTTCCGTAAACCCCACACTGTGAAGTATCACACTTGCACACAGGACGCTTCAGCGAGGTGTCCCTGGCTAATAACGAGGCACACAGCGTATGCATCCACCTACGTACGTAACACAGCCAGCACACAACATCGTCGTATCCATAACGGCCCCCCGGCAGATGACCGGCGAGTTCAAGCGTACATCCTGGCCGCGGTGGCGACAGTGATGCACCGCTCAGGATGTGACGGCCAGGACAAGGTCATCGGAGCAGATCTTATTTCTTATCTGCTAGTCAAGATGAAGCCTTCGGCTGTTAAGTTACAATGTCAGGCTCCTGCTGCGAACCAAAACGAGCAAATCAATACCGCATCCACTGAGGTCAGCCTCCTTGAACTCTCTTTCTCTGCTTCTTTCGCTCTCTCTCGGTTGCCCTTTGCCATATATGTCTTTTAAACTCTGCTGACAGAACAAATGGAAACCATGGAAGATGGAAAACAAGGAGGCAACAGGAGTCTAATAGTGTACATCTGTGAACAGATTGGAGTGGATTCAAACTGTGAGATAGGCCAGATGTTACACGTGTGATCAGTACTTGGTAAGGTAAGGTTGGGTAAGGTTTATTTGAGGGATTCAATATGATTGCATGTGGCGTGCCCAACAAGTACTCACAACAGCATTAGCTATCTAGTTGGTAACCAAGAACAATTAAAGGGACACACACACACACTGGAATTTGTGTCTTCAGGAATTCCAGCGTTATAAAAACGTTATTTTTGGTTTGAAACCCCCGCACTCAATGGCCTGGCGCTCCTCTCTACTCCTCCCCCTACGGCGCTCACAGGCGCCGTAGGGGAGCCCGGGGAGCCGTCACACTATTGAGGAGTGTACCTTTGTTAACTGACTTTGTTCAATTTCTCCACTCCTCTATTGCACTCACCCCCGTGCGGCTGCAATGCTGGACCACTGCCATTGTGGAGCAGATGAAATGTAGGTGGGCCCAGTTTTCATAAGGGGTAGCCGATCAGTGTGTCGGGGCGGGGGGGGGCTTCAAATTAAAGTTTTCCAGTCTATGAAATGAAAAACCTCCAGCAGTGGCCAATAAAGTGGCTTCTGTAAGGGTGGACGCAGCACGCACGCACGCACGCACGCACGCACCCTCCACCCAGGGACACAATTCATTCCCTCTCACCACGCACTTCGACCCTCCACTCAAGGTATGCCCCTGTGTGTCTGACAGCAGGACTTAGGACCCTGTGTGTGTGTGTGTGTGTGTGATGGTATTATCCCCGGCCATCTCCTGGACAGGAACCACAGTGCCTTGTCCCATAAATAAAGGCAGCACTCCCATTAAGTCCAATGTCTGTATCCACCCTCCTCCTCAGTCTCCCACGCCTCCGTCACAAGCCGGCGGTGGATCCTCACCAGTGTCCCTGTCTCGCCTTGATGAGGTCATAAACATGCGCGGGCCGACAGGCGGGCCCAGTTCGTTTCGCAGGGATTACGCTCCCGGTTTAGGTCCGGTGTGTCCACATGCTTGGAGGTAATCTGCACAACAGCACCTGGCATCCTTTTTCCCTCTATCTTTGTCGATAGCTACTCTTCATCCGGAGGTCTCCCGGTGTTCTTTGTGGTCAAACTCTGAACCGCTGTCTCCTCAGCTGGAAAATAGCTTTTATTCCACCCACACAGAGCTCTGGTGCGGCAGGGGAATAAACCCTGGCTTCCTGCCTGCCTGCCTGCCTGCCTGCCTGCCTGCCTGCCTGCCTGCCTGGCTGCTCATCTATCTGTGCTCGTCCATGCTAAATCATTGATGAGAGCCGGCCCTCTGGTAAGTCTGAAAGGAACGACCCCAAGGAGATTAGAATGCACGAGGCACATCAGGGCACGCCACATATTCAAAAGGCAGCCTGTCGAATAGTTGTGGGGAAGGTTTTGGCGGTGGGCGTGCACGGGATCAAACACTGACCAAAATGAGCCATCCGTTCCATGTCCTGGGGTTCAAAGGTTCACGGCGCTCAACGCATTTGTTGAGTCAATGCTTTGTTCGGTGTTAAGCAGGAGCCAATATCTACTGTGCAGTACTATGAGCTATCTTTTAACGAGCTAAGCACACGGTCCAAAGTTCATCCACTTCCAAATCCACATCTGTTATGATGGTCGCAGCGTTGTACAGTCCCTTAATTGTTCATGGGTGTGTTTTGGGCGTAACGTGCAATAAACCAATCAGAGTGTCATCTCCCATTCCCTTTAAAAGCCGGGTGCGCTTGGGCCTTGGCAGACTGCTATTATAGTGGCACATGTTTTTGTTGGCCAGTCGCGCAACCGCTTCCGCTGCCTCAAGGTAGCAATGCGCCAACAATGCGCCAACAATGCGCCAACAATGCGCCAACAATGCGCCAACACGCCCACAGGCGCTCAGATGGGCCAAGTGCATTTGCTATTTAAACACTGTGGGCGCTGGACGGGAAAATAACAAATGCGTCGTTCTGAAACAAACAAAGATGCCGCTTTGCGCCGGGTGTAAGATAGGGCCCTGTATCTGCGACTTGCACACGGGCAGATTAGCAGATATGCTTTGTTATGATTTCTCTATGATTGTACCCCGGTTTACGTCCTCTCTGCATCTGTCCATGTTTCACTTCCCCCTTGTGTCTCTCTACTGTGGCAGCTCTCATTGTCTTCCAGAGAGTCAGTTCTGCCATGTTTCCTTCTCATTCAGCACCAGGCCCAGACACTCAGTGAGAATGATGTGAAAGCCCTGCCACAGGCCACCTCAGAATGAGAGTTCATTTTCCCTCCATTTCAGCAAGCCCCTCTCTTTCCCCACAGGCTTAAAAAAAAAGAAGAAGAAGAAGAAGAACCAACGCAACGGCTAGGACAACAGCAAAAAAACAAAACAAAAATAACTAAAAAACACAACAATGTTTTCGCCTCAGTATGTGCCTTTGGATTACAGTATGCTGCAGAGTCATCGGGGGCGAGTGTGTGTGTGTGTGTGTGTGTGTGTGTGTAGTACCCTTCTGGCCTGAGAGATGGTCCTCATTGCTAATCGATATCCATGTGAACCCAAAGGGATGCTACCGTAGTGCACATGGCTTTAAAAGGCCCGCCTCAGGGATTATCAATAATTAAGCCCACGCCATCGTCCTCCGCTCCATCTCCATCCATTTCATGACACGTTTTTTCACCTTGTGAGCGCAGGGCGGAGCAGTCTGTGCGTGCGTGCGTGCGTGCAACGTGCGTGCGTGCGTGCAACGTGCGTGCGTGCGTGCAACGTGCAACGTGTGTGTGTGTGTGTGTGTGTGTGTCGGCGGTGTCATGGGAGCTAGCCTCAGCAGCGCTAGCTGTAGTGCCGCCCCCTGGATCAGGTGAGGCACTCTGCCCGCTCGGTGAACCCTTCAGCGAGCGGCGCTGGGCGGGACGGGGCGGGCATGAGGTTCCCCTCCCGCGCGCCCGGTGCAGCCCATGAGATAGGCCCCCGCCGCACGTAAACAGACAGGGCCGACCGGCGGGAAGGAAGCTGTGCTGCGCTGATAAAGGGCTACCCTTAGCAAACCTTGACACCCCCCTCTCTCTCCCCCTCTCCCTCTCTCTCTCTCTCTTTCTCTCCCCCTCTCTCTCTTTCTCTCCCTCTCTCTCTCTTTCTCTCCCCCTCTCTCTCCCCCCCCTCCCTCTCCCTCTCTCCCTCTCTCTCTCCCTTTCTGTTTATACCACTTCATTGCTTGTGTGTGTGTAGAAGGAAGTGTAAAAGTGTGTGTGTGTGTGTGTGTGTGTGTGTGTGTGTGTGTGTGTGTGTGTGTGTCTGTGCAGCCCCACCAACACACCTGTCAGGTGAGGCCCTACCCCGGGCCATGGCACCATTGTCCCGCCCTGACAGGCCCCCGGTGTGAGGGCCTCCGCTGGGGCACCGGGCCCTGGAGCCACAATGGGCCTGTTCGTCACACGCCAGCCCGCTGGCGATCCGCCAGGCCGGGGCCAATCACAAGCCTCCTTCTGTCACAGAGACATGATGGTGACAACAGGAAGGACCAATGGGAGAGACAATGAGAGACAATGGGAGACAATGAGAGACAATGGGAGACAATGGGAGACAATGAGAGAGACAATGAGAGACAATGGGAGACAATGGGAGACAATGAGAGACAATGGGAGACAATGGGAGACAATGGGAGACAATGAGAGAGACAATGAGACAGACAATGAGACAGACAATGAGAGACAATGAGAGAGACAATGAGAGAGACAATGAGAGACAATGAGAGACAATGAGGGACAAAGAGAGAGACAATGAGAGAGACAATGAGACCGACAATGAGAGACAATGAGATAGACAATGAGAGAGACAATGAGAGACAATGAGAGACAATGAGGGACAAAGAGAGATACAATGAGAGAGACAATGAGAGAGACAATGAGAGAGACAATGAGACAGACAATGAAACAGACAATGAGACAGACAATGAAACAGACAATGAGACAGACAATGAGAGAGACAATGAGAGAGACAATTAGACAGACAATGAGAGAGACAATGAGACAGACAATGAGAGAGACAATGAGAGAGACAATGAGAGACAATGGAAGACAATGAGAGAGACAATGAGAGACAATGAGAGAGACAATGAGACCGACAATGAGAGAGACAAAGAGATAGACAATGAAACAGACAATGAGACAGACAATGAGACAGACAATGAGACAGACAATGAGAGACAATGAGAGACAATGAGGGACAAAGAGAGATACAATGAGAGAGACAATGAAAGAGACAATGAGACAGGTCCTGTCTGCTCGTTGACATCCATGCGTTACGTGAGCGCAGCATATCCCCTCTTAAACGAGCATTATCTTCACCTGTTTGTTTGGTCAACCTTCAGCTGACGTGAAGGAGCGCTACCTGACCATCTAGCCCCACAGATCATGTTCAGAGGAACTCTGTGACACGGCCTCCACCGCTCGGGCTGAAAGTAACAACCTTTGATGGTCGCGCTCGAGTCCAAAGCAAATTCATAATTCTTTGTCCTGGCCTTCAAAGCCTGGGGCAGATTAACACGCCAACACGGCACCGTGTGATTTCGACTGCCGTGTAATTTATGTACCTTCTTCTTCTGGACCGGGGTTCTGGCGCCTGCACCTGTTCGGGGCTCACAATGAGCAGTGTGTCCATGCCAGGGCCGCGGTGGGCGTGACAGAGGGTCTGCACAGGTCAGGGCTTCGAACGCTGCCCCGAACCTCCTCACTTCTCCCCCACCGCTGGGGAGAGCGAGGGCCTTCTGCTGCGAAGGCTTCCTGGGGCAGCCCCGGGCCAGGCCAATAAATCGGCTCATGGGCGAGATGGATCCATCCGTGGAGCGCAACATAAAAGGCCATAATTCAGACAAGGTGTAGATCCCTCTGCCCCCCCACCTCACGTCCTTCACAACTTCCCAAGATGGATGGACTCTGCAGGCGACACCGGGAGGCTTGCGTGCAGCAAGGTTCCACTTAGCAGCACCTTTCCTCAAACCGTGTTTCCCATTAAGGCCTCGGCGATGCGGGGCAGAGGCCTGGGGTTTGGGGAGGGGCAAAGACCTGGGGTTTGGGGAGGGGCAAAGACCTGGGGTTTGGGGAGGGGCAGAGGCCTGCCGGGGCCTGCAGGGTGATTGAGGGGGGAGAGCCCCTCAGCGGGGTGGGGGTGGGTGGGGGAGCGCGGAGATGGGTAACGGCAAACGTTAATAAAGACGTCACAGTAGAACTTGAGGAGACACACAAAGTCTCAATCTGGACCCAGGTGCTGGCAGCCAGATGTGATCGGATCACGAGCCGTCCGCCGTGGCTGGTGTGAGGCTAACAGGCTGAACCTCTGGGGCACTTTGAAGGGGGCGCCAGGAGGTGCACGGAGCTTCAAGGACGGATGGTTTTTGTACGACTCTGCCCGGCTCGGAGCGAGGGTTCCACGTTTGTAGATCCATAAACTGCCACTTAACAGAGGATCTGTTATTTTTTTTAAATGAAAACTGTGCTTGCAGAGTGCTAAATATATGTTAAATATGATAAATACAAATCATAAATCACAAGCTGCGTTTAGGGGGCTTGTGTCGGGAAATTACTTGGATTTTATTATGATACTGCATTATTTGTAATCTTTATTTTTATTTAATCTTTTCTTTTGTAATATTGTTTGATTATCTTCCCTAAAATGTGGGAAGATAATCCCACATTTTTTTGCTTTATTAATAAGCCTGTGTTCACAGGCTCTATACAGCATATCGCCCCGATGAGGTAACAGGTATGTGTACCCCGATGAGGTACACATACTGTAGGCCTACATTCACACCATCTCTGATAGACACACTGCATGTTGTAAATCCTTCTCTGTGTTTGCTATACTGTCCGCAGGGATAAATGTATGTATTCTATCGTCTCCTATATGTGAAGTATGTGGATGTGGTGTCTGTACAATGCCAGCTGACTCTTGTTTCCATCCCTGAAGGATTAATAGAGTTCTGTCTTGAACTTCATGTTTTTCTTAACACAGTACTAATGGCCAATTATCTTATTATTATTTTCCTTTGGGGGGCGATTCTCTGACTTGTTGACGTTTGGTTTTGATGTGCTCAGTGAGTCAAGGACAGACCGTACATAGTTGATACCTGCGAGAACCTGCCAGTTGGTACCATTTGGAGGAGTTTCTGCTTCAGTGCGCAGAAGTGGGCTAAGCCCAGTTGCAGACGTGCTAACATGGAGGATTATTAGCTTACGTGCGTCTGTTGTCGTAGCGTTTCATCTGCTGAACCGTTCCCTGCCCTTTAGCGCACTACAGAGCCACACGGCTCTGGCGGTGATGCTAAGTGAAAGTACAGTTTGACCCAGGAGTGACTCGGGCCGACCAGATGGCCTTCTAAAATCATAAAACAGCAGATCCATGAGAAACAAAGCACATGGGCTGGAACTGCCACATTCCAGGTCGGGCATGGGGGGGGGGTTCCCTATCCTTTCATGGAGACAAGTGTGCGGCCACAACAATTTAACAGAAACAAAATCTGCACAAATTTGCCGCCGTAAACGTGAAATTACTGTGGCTTTTCTTATTTCGACCCCCCCGCATTCGCCTTTTTGACACTGCCAAGTAAGTGTTTGAGGCTTTCCACAGCGGTGTGCACACAAAAGAGAGGGGGGGGGGGGGGGGTAGAGATGGGGTCCAATAAATCAAATAAAATAACTTGCAGGGATATTTACAACAGCAGATATCGGAAGAGCACACTACTGAAAAC
>JAOEHI010000453.1:0-13742 GCA_025447815.1 Percopsis transmontana
ATATCTATGTTATACATTTTTTAAATGTATAACATACAATGTATGCACCAACCACTGGGGTGGTTGGTGCATCCTATGTGCAGCTGTGGCACAAAATTAACTGCAAGTAAACTGCTGTGAACCAACGTAGTACATCTGTTTGTATATTAACTTGTGTATGGCTGTTACTCATCCTCAATAACTACTTTAATAAATATTTTGGGACATATATAGTAGATAGAATTATAGTTTATTATTGGTGCTATTTTCCTTTTTATTGTATTACTTAATACTTACTTAATACTTTTTGCAGTTTGTACAAAGTCGCCTAGAAACTGTAAACCTGTATATTAATTAAAATACACTGCTCATACAAATTAAGGGGACATGTAATCATCACAGTATAACACCAAGTCATTTTAACCAGTTAGGAAGCATGGGGGATTGTGACACAATGTCACCTGTTTTACTGCAAATGAAAGTGACAACAGGTCCACTGGAGAGGCAAGCAGGACAACCCCCAAAAAGGGAATGGCTTTACAGGTGGTGGCCACAGAAAATTACTCTCTCCTCATCCTTCCTGACTGATTCTTCTCTAGTTTTGTGTTGTGCTAGTGCTTGCTGTGTCCCAGTACAGTCTCAAGAGCATGAAGGAGATATAGGAGACGGGCCGTTACATGAGCAGAGGTGGACAGAGAGAGTCCTACAAAATGACCACCAGGGGGCCACTGGTGTGCCTGACCAAACTGTCAGAAACAGACTCCATGAGGGTGGCATGAGGGCCCGATGTCCTCTAGTGGGACATGTGCTCACTGCCCAGCACTGTGCAGCTAGATTGGCATTCGCCAGAGAACACCAGAATCGGCAGGCCCGTCATTGGCACAACGTTCTCTTCACAGATGAGAGCAGGTTTACATTGAGCACATGTGACAGACTGCAACATCATCCAGCATAACCGGTTTGGCGGTGGGTCAGTGATGGTCTGGAGAGGCATATCCTTGGAGGGTCGCACAGACATCCACATGGTACCCTGACAGCTGTTAGTGATGAAATCCTCAGACCCATCGTCAGACCTTAGGCTGGTGCAGTGGGCCCTGGAGTCCTCCTGGTGCAAGACATTGCCCGGCCTCATGTGGCCAGAGTGTGTAGGCAGTTGCTGGATGACGAAGGCATTGATGCCATTGACTGGCCCTCACATTCCCCAGACCTGAATCCAATTGAGAACCTTACTTTGATTTTAGGTTTTTAAGTTTGAATCCAGCCCTCAATCGGTTGGTGATTTTGGTTTCCATTCTCCGTTGTAACGACATATTGTTCTCAAGAAATGTACAGTCAAGATTTGGATCTTTCATTCATCGAGACCCCACGTGTGATTTCAGTTTTTTTGAGCAGTGTAGATATTGTGATTTAAAGACTTAAACTGAACTACAAAAACAACAAACCAGTCTGATTTACTTTACCCTAAATAAACCATATACCATGCACTAATGTATAAAGTTAAAATAAAATGAATAAACAAAAACAAAGCCTAATGCAATAAAATCTGGAGCAATGGTTAAGCTAATATGGCTTCCTTTCTCACTACCGGCTCAGTGATAAGCTGCAGCAGAGAGTGTTGCTGGTTCTAGCAGGGAGGTGACCCAGGAAGTGACAGCAGCCAGGTGCCTCTCATCCCAGATGTCCATCTTTATCCTCACTCACACAGCGTTGCTGAAACCATAACCTCTAGATTCATCTCCAGGCCGAACCCATCCATTCACTCTCAGCATTTATCAAATAGACATCACAATGTGGTGAATTATTCCTCTCTCATAAAGCTAATTTCTTTCTTGTTCTAAAGAAAAGGCCATCTAACATAGTATTGTAGGGAAAGTGCAGGTTCATCCACTGCGTCATTCACTGTGTTGTGATCTGCTGACACAAGATTGAGACTTTGCCTACCATGAAGTCTGGTCACCACGGCAACAGTGGCAATGCCTTTGGTGAGAGAAAGGCAGAGAGAGGGGCAAGATAGGGAGAGCGGTTGCCAAGGGAGACTCACCTAGGGACACGGCAGCAGAGAGAAGTGCACTCACTGATGCTAATGTGAACATAACATGTCTGCTGTCTGCGTGAGCTACAGGAGCACACGCGCACACACACACACACACACACTTTAACACCGCAGAAGGGGCACCAGATGTAGCCTGAGAGGGCAAGAGACAGAGGAGAGACAGAGAGAGAGAGAGGCCTTAAGGCAGATGGAGTTAGTGATGATGTGTGTGGCCTCCATCGCTGGCCTCCAGAGACAGGAGACGTTGCCAGGGCTGTCTCTCCTGCTAGCGGGCTCACACACGTGGCCTTTGTTCCCTCCCATCTGCTAACCTGTGAAGCATCCAACCAGAACAGTCACATTACGAGGATCATGAACAAGACATTGAGCTTCTGATGGGAGAGTAAGATCAGTTCCCTCAAGCCAATATGCACAGGCCACAGTTTTACAATGACTTTGGCTGCCCGTGTGAGCGGTTTGCCAGGCATCGAGACATAATAATGACAATTATCAACATGAAACTGTCCTCTGTAGGACCAGAGCAGCATGATTCAAACCTAACCCTATCTCCCTGACCGAATGACATCTCACAGACTCTGCTCTATCAGTTTGGTTTCCCAAGAGGGGTTGAACGACTGACACTTTCTTCATGGATGGACTATATGCAGGGCTGCTATCATGATGCAAACTTTGCATCATTATTTTATATGAAAATGTGTTATATAACGGCCCTGTAAGCCCATGTTTCCTATCATTATTCGTTGGTAGCAGAAGAGGGCAGCAGTGAGTAAGCTTTAAACCTCCAGAGTGACATTTACCACACAGCAATGCTTGGTGGACACAAGCATTAAATCATTTTTATAGTATAAACATCAGCCTTACTCCTAAACATATCCACTTGTTTGCAAAACACCGCAAATGAAGAGACAGTGGTCCATATTCACAGATATTTACAAACCTCACTTAGACCTAAAGTGTACCTGTGTAGGTTTTGTAGTAGGCTTCTACACTTACACTGAGAATCATTTTACTACTGATGTGGACAGAAAGGTTCATTTTGTTTATCATTCATACATTTCTTTTCTCCATTAAAGATCCATTTTCATGCTATTACAGAATGTAATGACAGGGTGGGGGTCGGTCGGTGAGGTGTCCAATCACATGCCACATCATGCTGACTTTAATAACAAACACCATAATTGAAACCACCTGGTGTTGTGATCTGAAGGAATGATACTTGCTTGCATGCTGTTGGCCCTTGATCACACATGACTGGAGTTCACCGGTGGAGGCAGATGTTGTGCGGAGAGCGAGGGAGAGAAAGAGCAAGGCCAGTCGCACCCTCGCTCCGCGTGACCTGCCTGTCTGTAGGGTGAAGGTGAGAGAGACAGGAGATAGCAGAGCAGGATAACAGTCTGTTCTGTGTGTGAGGGCCATGAAATAATTATTGCATCAGCCCGGTTGTGTAGTGCTCCCGATCCAAGGTTAGGTGGGTTGACAGAGCTGTACCCACCAGGTTGAAAGTGATAGTATCAGGTTTACACACACACACTTACAAAAATGTGTTTGTGCATGCATTCAAACAGTGGCCATATCTTTGTGCATATCATGCCTATGGGGGGGGGGGGGGGGTAGACAGAACAAGGAAGGAATATTTGAGGTGACAGACATCACATTTTGCTGCATGACTCACACGCAGCTTTTAAACAGCGGCCAGTGTTTGGTTCTGCTAATGGCGGCTGGAGCCGCTGACATCACCCCTGTGACAAACTACCAGTGGCAGCTACAGGGGAGGGGGGAAGTGGCCCTAAGGTCATCTCTGGCGCCTGCCAAAGATAGACTCAGAGACAGGATCAGCGGCAGACTGCGATAAACTATCCAGTATTTAAACTGGATTTTCCAAGGGTGCAGCCACAGCTGAATGGGTCTGTCTGTTTGCGTAGCTCTTTCTTGCTTGACACACACATAGAAGGTATGCAATAGCAGTAGACCAGATGGTGTATCCACTAAATCACTGAAGATACTGCAGGCTACTTAGCAAATTAACTCTAACCACAGGTTCAACACCAGTAGCAACAACAACAACAGCAGTAAAAACCCTACCAAATCATAGAAACAAGCAGATGAAACATCAGTGTAACGGTGTGTCGTGTAGTGGCGAGAGTGAGCGTGAGCTAGAGGAAAAACGCAGACAGACGTGGAAGCACACGTGAAGCGTATTTTAATAATCCACAAACTGAACACAATATACAGGTAAGCAACAAACAATGACCAACCTATCACTTAGTGCTGTTGGAGAACTTAAATAGTGCTACATAATTACTAAGGAGGTGCACCTGTGTGGGGCTAATCCCCCGCAGGTGCGCAGCCAGGACGGAGGCACGGAGCGTGCACGGGCCTGTGCACGCCAATTGTGACAATCAGTTGTTGAGCGTATGACACCATGAAGTTGTTGTAGCTGGAACCTAACATTACATAGGTTCCAGTTACCTTCCATGCGGAATTAGCACCAGTACAATGGAACATAAGGAAAGGACACCAGCCCTCTATCCATATAACCATACAACCTATACATCGACCCTATTACCCTGAGTGAAATACACAGACACACACAACAACTGAGCATGCATAAACCTGCGACAATATAGCCTATACTTTAAACATGTCCATGTCTGTATAAGTAATGTCACCTTGTTTATCTACTGTGGGACAGACAGGCCCTTTTAGTGTAAGGCTGGAAGAACGCTGCATGACTGCACAATGACACAGAGGCTGATTATCTCACCTCAACACATGGCCCACCAGTAGGGGCGTGTGTGTGCACGTGTGTGTGTGTGTGTGTGTGTGTTTGAACGCTCAAGCTCTTGCACGCTTTTATAAATCCGTTATATTATACATCATCAAATGCATGTTGTTCTTTTAATTTGGCGTTGTCCCCATCTTGGTACCGTGTGTCTCTTTGTCTGAGGGGAGGAGGGAGCTGATTCGAAGGTAAACATTGTCTGGACCCGGTCTATTATTTATGAGCAGGCCACTGGCTCACTGCTCTTGCCCAAATGTACTGCGTCTGCTGAGGCGTGGGTACGTTCTGTGTTAGTGCAGAGCTAAAGGAACAGCCCAAAAGGTGGGAGGAGATGGGAGGAGGAAGGGAGAAGATGGAGAGAGGCAGGAATTAATGAGATGGATGGAGAGGTGAATTAATTTAATCACTCAGTTAACAGGAAGATGAAAGGCACATTTTTAAGGGGGGGGGGGGGGGGCAAGAGCAGGATATATGTTTTTGTAATGCTGGTTTCCGGCCACACCCATACATATAGGAGTGTACCTTTAAACCTTTAACTCCACATCCGTACAGGCCATCGCTCCTTATTCCAAACCCTATTTCCTGCTGTAATAACTATAGTAACTTTCGCTCTTATGGGTCCGGAAGGAGGAGGGGACCTCTTAATGTTTATTGTTCTCTGTATATTCGTCCGATCTGGCAGCTTTGGACTGCACATTCCAGACAGGAGCTTTGTCTGTAGACAAAAACCTGCTTGACAATTGACCACAATGCTATTGAGACATCGTCTCAGCACACACACTCATCGTATAGGACAGCAGGAGACATGATTTATAGCTCTTAAAAGAGCACTTCCCAATAGATAAAGTAGGAATGCAAAACATATATGTTCCCAGTGGAACTAAAGGTCTACTCCCTTGCCTCTGTATGAACTCTCTTGTCTTCATGCACACTAGCTTTTTCCACAGCTATAAAAATAGACTGTAAAGGGTGGGGCTTTGTAGGGGGTCTGGAATGCTTCTAAAAGCCCAGTCTGTTATGGGAATACACCGTGTACACGTTCTATGTGCTGAGTGTCAGTCTATTTGTGTGGCATTATGTAATATAGGCACGCTGATGTATCGATTCTCTAATACAATGTGTAATAGGGGGCACTGTGTAATAGGGGACAGTCTCTATAGGGGAGTCATGCGTTAGATTAAGCACATCTGATTTGTCTCTTGGGACAAGCACTCATAGAGAACAACATGAAATGTATAAAATAATGATCTTGCTGTAGCAATGTGAACAATAGGGGGAGCTGGGGAGAGAAGGGATACAGGTAAACACTAAGTGGGCCAATTTAAGAAGGATTAGTTTTGACTGCAGCCACTTCCAATTTTGATAGAACTGTTAGTGTGTATTGGTGTGCATGCGTGCGTGCATGTGTGTGTGTGTGTGCGTGTGATCTATCCAAGGGCTAGAAAATGAAACAGCTGAGGTCCAAAGGAAAACACAAGCCACCTGGGTGAGCCAACTGAAAATTGACAGACCATACCACTTCCAAACTTTGCAAGGAAACACTATAAATGATGTATGTGCCGACTTCACCGAGACGGCGACGCGGCTGTGGCCAGCAGCCCAGGCTGCTGCTGAGTCAGAACAAATAATATGGAACAGTATTGCGCTGAGCGTCTCACATCAATTATTTAAAGCGGAGACATGAGACCCTTTTCACATGGACTGAATGGGCTGCACTGTTAAAGATTAAGGGCTCACACAGGACGAGGCAGACGAGGCTCACTGGTTGGTCCATTCACACTTCCTAATAAAACCTTAAATGAACATGGTGTGGTTTTATAAAAGGGAGAGAACCATTGCTATCATCATTATACAGCGGTTGCATAAGCAGCTATTGTCAGTCACATAGCAGGCATGCACAATGCTGCCTGCTATCCATCACCTGGGAATGTTGACACAGCAGAATACGCATGCAGACGAATTTAGTTGAGGTAAACAGACGCGCAAAGACACCCATATTCCTTAACATGATGCAATGTTTAATTAACGTGCTGCTGAAATCTAACATGATGGACAACTGTGTCCAAATCTGGCCATGAAATATTGCTACACTTTAATTGGTTAATGGGATGTGCAACTAGTCAAATAGAGATTAAACCCCAGTGAAGTTGATAAATACATATAGGACATCCATAGCAGTGTCCGTGTTTTATTTAATTCCCTGCTTCACCACCTACAGCCATCCATCTGTACTTTAAAACATAATGTGATTTTCCACTTGACAAAAGCTCAAATTATAAAATTGGTTTAATATGGAATGCTATCGTGTAGCATGTAATCTAATTAGGAATCCCTGGGTTCCTATTGAGTGACTGCAAAATATGTTTAGCTGGCTTGGTGTAAAGGACACTTATCAACTGTCAGGTTGTCTGCAGCACAGCCATAAGAACACTGCAAAAAAAAAACATAGGCCCAGCATAGGTCTCCATAGTCAACAGGGCCTCATTTACCCTGCATGGGGGAATCTGACACTGGGATGCTTTACGGATGCATATAAGCCCTGCTAATAGATGCTATACGTTTACAACGAAGATTACACTGAAATACACACACATACTTATTATGTTTAAAAATCAAGCTTTAGAATCAGATTCGCCCACAACTTTAAGTCCAACATGTAATTCTGCTATCTGCTTAGTGCTTTGTGCTAACCTGAACAAGATATAAAGCAGCTGTCTTACTTATACTGCACTATATTGCTCCCAAGGACCTTCATAACCTCCCCTTCCTCTGCAGTCTCTTTGTGACCCATGTGAGGAGAGAAGGCGTGGCTCTAGACCAAAATCAATTCACAGCCATGTCTGTAGTCACGTCTGCAGTGGCGACTTTAACAGCACTGCAGTGGGCTGCGTTGTTGTTGATATGGACCTGCAAAGCTGGAATCCCTTGCAAATGAGATTCCCCTTTGATCAATGAGTCAATGAGCAATCTCTTAAAGCATGCAGGCGCGACACTGCTATTGACACTGAGCATTAACACTACATTAACACTACTTCTGGAAAGGGTTGTTATTGGTCAGGGTCATAGTGTTATGCAAAAAATAATGATTATACTCGTATTGTGAATCAGGGAATTTAAATTGTTACAAAATGCACAGTAAGAATGATTGGACAAGAAACACATTATTCACACTCATGGCTTTATAACAATTATTTTTTTAACAAAATGATACATTACAAATTCAACCTAAACATAAAGATGTAGTTAATCTGTGCATGCAAACAATCTTAAACATTCACTGCAAACAAATATGTGTCACTCCTAAAGGCCAACACATGTAAAGACATGACTGCCGACATCCAAACAAAAGATTTGTATAGGTGCACAAAAAACATAAACAAACAACAAAAGACTCTCAAAAGAGAGAAAACAATCTTTTGTTCAATGTCACAGTGAAAAGGAAAGATCAGTAACATATTACAGGGAATTAAACATAGCAGCTATTCACAGGAACAGGTATCATTTCTGTAGCAACTTCGAACAATCCCTCCCTTTACTCATCACCACTAAAAGTACACTATAAACTTAACCTCAAAATGCTTGATATCAGATTCACTCAAAATCAAATCAAAATGCTTTTTGATATTGGAATCACCACAAAGGCTTAATCATGACACAGTAGCTACACTTGTACATACCTCTGTTCTTACATTCATTTGCAACCAAGACATAGATCTTTCTGGGTAGACACATTGCTACTTCAAATATATATTCTTTAATTCTGTTATTTACTTTAACCAACCTTTATAAAATACTGGATTAATATTGCCTGTTTTGTCTTGAACTTGCATTCATTCAGGACAGGCATATTATTTATACGTATATCAATTTGGAAGTGTGCTTCTCAATATCCGCTGGCTTCTTCTTTCGGTTGGTCCCCAAATACTTTACTTCACACTAACAATTCACCACTTACAATCCCATGTTAAATTGTTACAAAAACCATATATCAGAAAGCATTCAATATGAAACATTTACACATTTACATAGATAGCTATACACTGTATATCAGTGAGCTTTTATGCAGACTGTTATGTATGCAGTGTGGTGAAAATCCCTTATACTGTAATTTGACCAGAAGCCCTTAAACTTTTATAATGATCTTAAAGATGGGTATTCATGAAAACAATACTATTACTGGTAGTTTAGCACAATAATAGTATACAATACAAATGACATTTCTGACATCAAACCAAAGAAACTTTGTTTCGATTCTGTCATGGTGCAATTTTCAGAACTATTTTGATTTATTTTGGTTTAGAATGAATAACCTGTATCAGCTGTGATCAAGTGATATTAGTGCTCTTCACTTTAAAACCTTCAACAGCCTCAAAAGAAATATAGTGTATATGTTCTTGTATTGCAAAGAGTCAATATTGTTGCTAAGGAACAAAGCATACGAGACAAGGAATGCCTAATGATCTCACAGAAAGTCTTGCAAGTCTAAGTGAGCCTTTATAACTTCATTAAAAAAGCCTCAGGAAGACTACAGGCAACATCTGCGATAGCACTCCAGTCGTGGCATAAACATATTTTTCGAGTCAGCATACAAAAATGTTGGCTGTCCTGACATTGGAACTGTTCCAAGTGGTTACAAAACCAGCCATATCTGGAGATATCTCTGTTAAATGGACTCTGGGGACATGATGAAATAAACAAAAGTCAAAAGGATGTTTACATTTCAGTTGTGGGACCTGGCTTACAAACAGTGATAATTAGATTGAAAAAAAAAACCTGAAACCATGCTATGGAATAGCACTTGACAACATTTTGTGACATATATACAACTTAAGTCTAGACTTTACAGGTGACAACAAATCTACAACAGGATTTCTAGCCCACATAATTTTTTTAACTTTCAATTATGGGATAATATTTAGTTATTGTTAGAACAGGCTGTTTGGAGGTGAAGCTACAGTATGAACAATACATTGTACGTAACAAAGCATTCTATAAAAGCTGCAGTAGGATATATGTCATTTGAACATAGTCATTATTGTAATTCCGCTACATTGTGATTATGTAGCCTAGACACATAAATACTATGAAGGAACATTTTAAATGGCAAAATAAGTCTAGAGTTTTGCAAAACATTAAAACTTTCTCTTGCAAACGTGTGTAATATAAAATAATACTTCTGAAATATTTTGTAATGTTCAACCTGAAGTAGAAGAAAAAAAGTATACCTGCATTTATCAATGGATTCGTTAGGTCCATGTGTGATCTGAGGTAAATTGGCCAGTGCAAATAGAAACACGGTATTTCCAAGGAGTATACAATTCTACACCCATTCAATGTCCTTGGTATATCTGGGGAACAACATTCATTGTGTTAATTTAAAACAATATATTCTACATACTATTTACAATAAGAGTTATTTTTAATGATAGCTTTTCTACTTTAATGAAAATGTGGAAAAAAATATGCTACTAACATTTTTATTTATATTCTTTAACTTGGATCAAAACTAAAACTAAAACTAAATGTTGACCTTTATCTTTGACCTAAACTAAGGTAAGGTACGTGATGTTTATTTGATGATCCTAATTTATTCTTGGCAGAATTTTGTCAATCCTTGTCACAGTAATGTAGCATTATAAATCAGTACACTACACTGGGAATGCAAAAGAGAAAAAGTTGAATGAAAAAGATAGCTAACTTGGCTGCTTAGTCTCTGTTAATCAAAAATAATAAAATGCATTTTAGGATTAAAATATTTTAGAACTCTGAGGAGTCTGATAAAAATATAGACTATATAGGCTACTTTAACCACTGTAGGCTACAACACACAGCAACCCTCTCCTGTTATGTGTAAGGCATTTTAGTATAGAGTATGACAA
Source organism: Percopsis transmontana (assembly GCA_025447815.1). Classification (NCBI taxonomy): domain Eukaryota; kingdom Metazoa; phylum Chordata; class Actinopteri; order Percopsiformes; family Percopsidae; genus Percopsis; species Percopsis transmontana. The sequence goes on from JAOEHI010000453.1 coordinate 10,694, forward strand.
TACAAGGAGCATTGAAATGCATTAATAGGGAGCATTGGTATCTGCCACATAAAATTCTTTGTCGTCTTTTGACATAGTAGGCTATAGTCCGTAATTTCCCCCCAACCTGCGGGAGAATTCTGGAAGAATTTGCAACTGAAAGCCTGTGAGACATGGATCCATGTGAGACGAGTGACAGATGAAATGCCAAGGATATAACTAGTTTTCATTAATTGTAAGATTTCAAAAATAGCACACTAAAAACGACATGTTGGAAGGATATGAATGCCTTTCTCTAAACAATTCCAGCCAAAAATCCCCTGCGTCTATGGGAGTCACAGTAATGCTGGCAATGCCGGGCACTCGTTGCTACATAGGCCTACTGTAGGTACGTTATAGGAAGCAATCGTGCCCTACCAGAGGGCACAGTATTGTAGCTAACAGTATCACACCACCGGGCACGTCCAGGACTTTTAGTGATTTAAATGTGGACAAGGATAGCAATTTTCGTAAAATTATGAAATAAAATGAACTGTATATAATGTCACAGAATATCTGGCAACGGCAGTAAAATCATCATGAACAACCTTTAGATGCCCAATTTCGCGCACTTTACGCACGAAACGTGCCAAGCTTCTCAGTCAAACAAAGCTAGATAAAATGAATCCAACCATTCTCCCACTCACGAGGTGGCGACATCTTAAATCTTTGACGCCGCACTTTGTAGTTGTTCCCATTATTATTGTCCCAATATTCTTCCCCATCAACGCAGTATTTAATTGCGAACTGTAACGTGCCCCCACTCTCGAGAAATGTGGGCGTAATGATCTTGAAAGAGAACCTATCAGTTTCACCGTCACTGGAGTCGGAGACATAGCAGGCCAAGCTGTCCATAAATGTTATCCAATTATTTAGTGAATACCGCAAAGTGACACTTTTTTCAAATGCCATATTCAATACGCGCACAAAACCAGAAAGGCTGAATTCGTGAGCTTCAACGGTTTCCAACATGACTTTAAATTCTCTCACTTTCTGCTCAAAGCCGGGTAGTGTACCCGGGTTTGTAAACTGCAGCTCAATAAAAACAGACTGAGCAGGAGCCCGTGGAAATCTGGTGTCCGAATGGTCCAAGTTGAGGTGGTTTTTAGGAAATTTGGCCAATATGCGGTCTGGCACCTCCGGCATATCTGCATCGTCGAAGTGCTTTACTGAAATGAGCTCAAGTCCCAGAGAGTCAGCGAACCGGACCTTTTTCTGACTGGTTGGACTTCGACTGCGGGAGATCTCTAACTTGGCTCTCTCGGTGGGGGTCGGTAGGGATTTACATCTCCGACGAAGATTTGGACTCTGTGGAGGTTTGAGGAATACTTCTCGCCCTCGTGGTCTCTCGTCCACCACCGGGCTCTCGACGGGCTCGCAAGAGGTGCCATTCATCATATCCACATTTTCCCCATCTTCAAACCTTGGGTTTGCTGCTGCCAGGCTTCCGAACAGTCCAGCTATACAGCTGTAGTTCCTAGGGAGGCAGTTCTTTGGAGGAAGCATTACCACAACAGAGTGCACCAAATCAGTTTCCATAAAGCGAGGCGATCCCTGCACTGCAGAACCGAGCAGGTCGTGATGGAGAGAACCGGCGAGTCAGGAGAGGAAATCGTCAGGTCCCAGTGTCCCACACTCGCATAGGCGCTGCCGCTGCGTCACAGGCTGACACTGTTCAGCACTGGGCCAATGAGCCGCGCCGTTTCAAGTGTGTGTGCCCGCAAAAAGAAATTCACCCTATAAACAATTGAAATGCCATTCATAATGGCATAACATCTGGTCTAGTCGTTCCATTACGTCGTCCAGTAGGCTAATATTACATTTGAATTTTACATTGACTGCGCGATTTAACAGGTGCATTGATCTTAGGAGGCGGATATGATGCTCATTGCCCACCACTGGCTACGTGCCGAATTGAAGGTTCAACTTCAGCACTAACCGACATGGAATTTCTTCTTTCGCAAACGGTTTCTCTTTTGGACATATTAGCCTTGTGATTTGAGAAATCAGGTTAAGCACATTCATGTTTCGACATTTTGATCCTCTATTCTATTCCCCTCCATTCTATTTTATTCTAGTCCATTCCATATTACAAATGCTACTAGTAAACTGCGTCTTCACGTTCTCGCCCCTCCCGCTTTCCACCACGTCACACGATTCACTAGGCTACGGCCCAGAAGGTTACCCTGACGACGGCGTTGCAGCTGATTTTCAAGCAAGTCCTATTCTGTTTCGGAATGCTTTTTGAATAGGTAATACGTGATGTGAATACAGATTAAACTAGCCTATTCTGTTTAAATGCCTTTTATAGCGGTATTAGCCTAGTCGACCAAAACCAATAGGATATGCTAATGCTTCTTCAACCTATCTCTTTTGGTGAGTTAACACAATGCTTCTAGCATAGGCTAGGCCTACTGCGTGACTATGAAGAAGCTGATTTCTTGTAAAATCTAACGTTTTGTTTGTAGCTCAAAGAACTTGATGAAAAGAACATCTATTATTGTAAACTACTATTGGCTAACTAATATGGAATGTTTATTTTTGTTTTCATTTCCTCCATGAAAGCAAGTTCACCTGGATGGATAACTTGAATGAGACAGCTGTGGACGAGTCAGGTGAGAGAAGTCCAGCAGTGGAGGACACGGGGTGGGATCACTTTGACATCTCACCAGGCAGGAACCACACTGAGAGCCTTCTAGATATCAATGAGAACTCCTTCCTTAAAGATCAGGAGCCCTATGAGTATCCATCCTTCTCTGATTTGGAAGAGGCTGTAAGTGTCCTATCTGAATGCTGCAGGTTTTGATTTGTACATGTAACGTTATACAGTAAATTCCGTTCAGTTAAGATTGATGAATGTTTTCACAATATCAATTACAACTTTAAATTCATAATTTTCCATTTGATTGTGCTGTCTCACCATGAAAGGCTTGAACTAATTTTGAAACCTGGATATATTTACATTTACAGCATTTAGCAGACGCTTTTATCCAAAGCAACTTACAATTAGTACATTTGTCAACAGTTGAAC
>JAOEHI010000455.1:0-11518 GCA_025447815.1 Percopsis transmontana
TTACGTGTGTTCTACGGATCTCCCCCTCTCTCTCTTTTTCCCCCCCCCCAATCTCTATCTCTCCCTCTATCTCTTTCTCCCCCCCCCTCTCTCTCTCTCTCTCCCTCTCTCTCTTTCTCCCCCCCCCTCTCTCTCTCTCCCTCTCTCTCCCCCCCTCTCTCTCTCCCTCTCTCTCATACCGGATACGGTGTACCCTGACCCTCCCTGCTGAAGCATCTGCCCTGCAGGAGAGGAAGTGGTGACAACTTCCTCTCCTGCACTGTTGAAATCGCAGGAAGCTGTGTCATGTGATGCGCTCTGCAAACCCCAAGCACGCACACACACACACAACCTGTACCCACCTGCATGAGACCTCTAGCTGTAGCTGGCAGAGGGGCGTGGCCTCCATCGCTATAGTGACATCAGATCAGCACATACTGTATGTCTCTAAACATCAGCTGTGGTTCATTGTTGTCTGAGGGCGTTTTTACACCGGACTTTTTAGTCCGGTTAAATTGCACCGTGTTTCCTTTTCCCCCTTGGTGCGATTCGTTTGGGCAGGTGTGAAAACAGTAGTTACCAAAACCACCGTACTGAGACCCTGGAGAGGAGGTGGTTTCAGTCTGGGCCCAAATGAACTCTGGAGCGGTTTATTTGTGGTGGCTTGTATTTTCGACAGACAGGAAGACAGACAACTCGATAGATGGATAGATTTCCATGGGATTTCCATGGGATTTCCATGGGTACATAAATGAGTCCATATTAACCGTAACACCCAGGGCGTATAGTGCAACCTGCCAATGTACCTCTGTGGCCAGTAAGCAGAGGGTTATTTCTGTTCCCTGCATCATCACAGCTGGCTACTCAGTCACAGGAAGTGGACTTCACAATGTCCCGCCTGAGCTGATGTCTCCTGTGCTCCGCTGCAGAAGCAGTAGTCGTCTGTTCCACAACATGACATCCTCCTGCATGTACACTAGGGGATTTTATGTCTATTTCACATGGAGTCCACATCAGCAGCTTCCCCAACCACCAGTGTCTTACTGACAGCACCGCCTGGCTCTTCACACCTTCTACAGCAGCACAGAATCCACACAGTGTTCCAGTAGGGAAGTGGAAGCTTACAACCATCAAGACCCATAGATCAGACCTTTGATGAAGGCCCGTGGGTGATGATACGACCTACACAAACCACTGCTAGCATCGTCAATACTGCGACACTTGGAAACCTTAAAAAGGTCATTATCATCAAGTGAACATGTTACTTAAAGGCTTCCGCACAGCAGGTCAAATAAGTAGATGGTAAATCCTTTATAGTAGAAAGACTACATAGCCTACATTCTCCGTTTATTGTCAATATTTGAACGCCAGTTCAAACTGGTTGCCAACCCGTCAGTTTCATGTGCTGCTTGAGTCACACACTGGTGACCCACCCATGTTGGAGGTGTACTTACAGATACATACCAACATACATACCAGCCTCTTTAGCATTCTATAACATCCCCACATGTAGAGGACCATTGATCTTATTATCTCATAAATGTCATACATTTCTTGTCAAATGTCACAGGAAATAATAATTAAAATGAAACCCAATATAACTTTTATTTGCAGCTCATAACATAAACTGTACATAATAAGTACAGTTTATAAGTAAACAAAATGTTTACTTCCATCGCACAATAAGTGTTGGAGACAAAAGAACGCTTCCAGCGGTCGAACGACAGTTAGACATCATCACTAGAACTACTATAACTTTAATACTACTAGTACTACTATCAAACATAGAACGTTACTTACCTTTGAAAATGTATTTATCCTCTTTCACGTATCAGTCTTAAAATAAGAGCTTCATGGACATTTCAATGTTGTAATATATATATATGACCCCTTCAGAGCTCAGGCAGATAAGGGTGTTGAAGTAAGTCTGTTATTTAACTTCCTACTCAATGCGGAAGTTCAGGTCCAGACCTGCCACTGCATTCCTCCCACAGCTCAACACTTTCACAACAGTCCTATGTTGAAAGCACAGGGCCAGCCTCCCCCCGGGTGCTTCTAGGTGTGCAGTACCCAGCCAGGCCTACACAGTCGGGGGTGACAGCCAGGAAGGTGGTGGGTTTGTTTTGGGTGGTAAGCGGGTCGTTTCAGTAGAACCTGTGCAGAGTATCTAGGTTAGGTTAATAATCCACCAGGCTGCCAATGACCAATGGCAGGTCTTAGAGGAGTGGTAAGATAACACGTCACAGAGGAGGTTTGTAATGAAGGACACCTGACGTCTGCATTAGACCTCTGAGTCATCCTGCCATGCCATCATTTAGAGACAGCATGCAGGACTTTGTACTGTTGCACAGGGCTTCTCAAAGCCTCAAAGAAGGGACCAGGGGCCGTGAGATGATCCACTAAGGTCTGGAACCGACAGTGGTTGCCTGCTACTGCTGTATCCTGCTGGATATTACATTCACAGGAACAGGAGAAAAACATTAGACAGTCAGAAGAAGAGAGGTTTGAGGACCAGCAGAAGGCCGTGTTTCACAGGGTTAACATCTGATGGATGTTTCATCAGCCTGTACGACCGTATTGCTACTCTTGCCACCTCTCTAGTTTTCTGGGGCTTTTCTGGGTCAAAAGAAAACATGTCTGTTAAAAGTCTGTTGAGACCAATTGCCAGATGCTGTAATGCATTGACGTGTTTCCAGGAGGGATGTGGTATCTGGTACATAGAACTATAGTTATGATTAACCCTGGCACTAGAGATGAACTAGTCTCGTCTGTCTCTTGCAAACTTTTCCCCTCACTAAAATCTGCAAAAAAAATACGTTTAAATGTACACATTGTCTAAATATGCACTTTTAGACGATCCAAATATATCCCTACAAGTCAAGTCCTTACAAGAAGAAGAAAGTCTACAACAGCAGCTCTAAATTCCCGCTGCTAAACACAGATCTTTGTTGTCTCGTCTATAAAGAGACGCGTCCTGTGTTGACAGGACCGGCACTGCATAATAAAGCCTGCTTTCTGAACAACAGCTGTCTGAACATCAGCTGGTCTAGAACACACAACACTGACACCTTTAACAGTGTCACTCCCACAAAGGTAACACTGAGGAAAAGTGCAAATAAGCATACATAGTCTTCAAGTCACTACTTACACTATTACTTACTCTCACTCTCGGCCAGATTCAATGTTTTGAGTATAAAGACCTCTTAACCATAAAACAAGCTGGAGCACATCCATAGCTCGCGGTGGGGTACACTCTTCTTACAGGGGTTAGGGGGTACGGGACTGCCTTCCTTCAGAGGAGCAGGGAGTTCTGGGAGGTGAGGGGTTAATCTGGGAAACCTGATGCTAATTAAGCCTTTGGAATGCCGCGGGCACGAGCCTGTGCGACTACAGAGGAGCAGACAGGCGGCAGCGATGCGTGCGTCCGCCGTTTCTATTCCAAGCGGACGTTGGGAGCATCCCGCCACACCAACCCCTGAGATAGAGGTAACTAATGCGAGGTTTCCATGGAACCCAGGGGGTTTATGTATAGACTTAATTTCAGGTTCATCACAAACCATGTGCGACGTTTTTTAAGGTTCTGGAGTCCCGGGCCCTGCAGGAGAGACCGGGTTCACGATGAGACCAGTTCTGTTGGTTCTGGTCTGGCTGGTCCGGCCCAACCCGGCGCGGCCAGAGTCCTGCCGGGGCACGCGCTGCTCCTACGGAGAGACGGGAGACGCACGGCCGTGCGCGGGGGCGCGGGAATGTAGAGGGGTCGAGTGTCCCGACGGCCCGGGACCAGTACCGGTCCATGTGGCGGGCCGAGCCGCGCAGCTCCTGGGAGGAACACCGGACTTTGGGTTTCCATCGGCAGAACTTGGGGCGGCGCCGCTGGGAGTTCAGCTGACTTGTGACATCAAACCAAGTCCGTTACGTCATTACAATCAATGAGGTCACTTAGCGGATGGTGCCATTACACGGAGCAGGTAGGGATTAGTAGGGGTTATTAGGCCGGCTGCAATCTCCTGTCTAGAATGTTCTCTGACACGCCCCCTGGTGGCTCTGGGAGTTTCTAGTAACATCTGGCAGCAAATTGTCCATAAAATGTTAAATTCTTTCATATAGAAAGCTTCATTACATTGTGTTCACACCGAGGCCACACATCACACCCCTGAGACGCAGTTACTACGTTCTTCTTGGTTGTAGCAAAGTATTTCAGCTGTGTTTATTCAGGTAGATGCACTGACCTTTAGATGCTCTAGCGCCCCACATGGTCACCTCCATCACAGGCAAAACCCTCCTCACAGAGCGTGTCTTCCCCGGTGTCTCTTCCTCCACCCAGGAGGGAACGAGGTCCCCTCAGAAGACGCCCTGGTCCTCCCCCTCCAGCTGGCCCAGGGTCAGGAGACGCTGGTGGAGGCCCTGCGCGCCCAGCAGGGGGCGCTACTGTAAGATGCTCATGTTAAACCCAGATTACATTCACACAGTCAAAGAGAGTCCAGGTATATTTTGTACTGTAGGCTAAAACACTAAACAGGTGCTTGTCAGTCTTTGGATACATCATCATGGAAACCTTCATATGAGAAGCCAGCACACACAGAAAGCCCTCCTTCACCATGTGTTTGTTTACGTCCTGTTTGGACCATTGATTAAACCTGCCACACAAACTGAAATGTGTTTCCTGTCAAGCTGTTTTGACCCAACACAACCAGAGCCCTCAGAGTTCCTTGGAAGCATTCAAGGAAATAACATGCACACCCATACACACTCAAAGTGTGCAACACAAAGTGTTACAGTAACAGTGGTTTGTGGTTTAGTTTAGGTGCTATTGTATTATCTACTATCAGAACACATGAATACACACTGATAACTAACATGATGTTTTTATGTATGAGCAAGGACTATTTCACCAGGAAGCAGTTCTTAAAGAGAATGATCATGTGATTTACTACTAATTATTGTTGTATTGAGCGAACCACAGATGTAATAATCTGGATGTATGCTATAATCTCTGTGCTTCCTTTAGTGTATTTCTTTTTAGAGGGTCATCTGCTTATGTGACATGAATATGCACACATTATGGAAGATGTATTCCATCTGAGGATGAGTGCTCTAGACAGAGGAATATGTTGTGAACCGTTGTCGAGCCAACATTGAATTGACAATCACAAAAATACAAAAAAGCAAATTCAAAGGATATATGTTTTGGCAATATTTATTTGTATTTTCCCAAGTGTAACATGTAGTTCAGGACAGCTTGAGAAAAGATAGTTTTGAATTTTGCATTTTGATTCAGAATTGAACAAATAACAAAAAGTGACGAGACAGAATTATCATTTGTCAACATTATGTTTCAACCATGTCTAACCAGACTGAGCTTAGCTTAATGTCACAGAGTCTAGGGGCCTCAGGAATTCCACATGTAATATTTTGGCACTATGACACTTGTCAATCAATCAATCACACAAACAGACCCACAGTGGCTGGTCAAGAAAGCAGAGGGAAGCATTAAGATTCACCGACGACAAAAGATACCAAGGCCAAGCGCACGAGAGAGAGAGAGACAGAGAGAGAGAGCTTTATATATACAGAGCTTTCAGGAAGACATGCGATGGGATGACACATTGATATAGATAGATTCATAGAATATTGTACAAGCTGTGACAGATATCAAGCAGGCAGGACAGCAGGGGGCAGCAGGGGGGTTATATCTCCCTGTGGGCAGCGCTGTTATAACGTCTGGCAAGAAAGGCATGCAGAGCATAGAAGAGTGACAGCAACACACACGGATAAAGGCTACAGCGACAGTCCACTGATTAATAGACTATAGATCCAACAGCTACATAATTACAGGAGCTACATAAGACTATATGTATTTATATATATATATATTATATTGTGCATATATAGAGAGAGATAAATAGAAGTTTGCATATAAGCGTTACATGCACATGCAGAAGCAGCAGAAGAACGTCTGACTTGAAGACCACCACTGTGAAGCACCCTTTGTGTTGTTTGTGTCACAGCAAGAACATAATGAGGCCCCACCTTCTGGAAGCATCTCAAGCTGCACCGGCCAGGAGCTGTGAGCTGCAATAAGCTACAAGGTGACTGAACAACACAGCAACATTCAGACCACACTTGTGATCACATGGAATGTTAGACATCAACTTATCTACAAACACACCAGCAACACTACAACTAACTGTTACTAAGGCAACACAGACACACGTTGGCACAATGTCAAACATCACTTGTGCACAAAAACAAGCGTTTCAGAGTCCAATTGGCTTTTGCATATTAAACCACCAGGTCGTCAGAATCTGAAACAGTATTTTAGGTGAAATCTGATTCATTTAAAGCCAGTCCCTGAAACAAAGCATATTCAAACACGCGCACACGCGCACACGCACGCACACGCACACACACACGCACACGCACACGCACACAGAGGGAAAAAAATATTTTTGATGAAAATACAAGTCATCTATATTAGAGAAAATAGCAACACCTTTACAGTACCTTATATAAGATATGCAGTTAGGACATCTTAAATTCTATTTACAATATATGATTTAAAGTGATTGTATACTGACAAGCCATGATTCCTGGTGATTTGTGCTTTTCTCCGCTGACATTTAATCTACAGTTCGTTTGGATTCATATTCTGCAGGCCATATGGACAATATTCACATATTTCTTCCTCCCTACTACACAATGTTTCCTTGCTCTTGTTAAAACAATGTGTGATTTAAGCTCTGTAGTCTAGTTTATACCACCCGGATGTCAATCAGAACAAATGACATGGTATAGTACATGATATAGTAACTACAGTAATTCCATTACTACTAGCTACAGTGCCCAGCTAGTAATAGTACAACTAGTACCTAATGACTCTAGGTTAACCTACCATCTTAATGGGCTGAATGTAAGCTGGCTCTGTTGTCATTCACTTATATTTAATTAGAATCCATTCCCCTTAGCTAGGCACTTTTCTACTTCAACCTCACCTTCAATATTACATCCTACATACATACAAGTATCGTCTTCTGAATGTTCTGTCGTCCTATAAGACGGGTAACCACACACAGCCAGTTCTTCTGAGGTAAGATGAAGTGCTTTTCTCAACACAAACACTACTGGCACTTAACAAATGACATTGAAATAAAAGATAATCTCTCTCACCAACTTATTGCACAAGTGTTTCATATCACGGGAAAACACACAGAAGGTCACGGTACATCACTGTTCTACACACAGACTTCTATGGGTTACAACACATAATATACATCTAGATCTAGATCTATCTATATCTAGAGATCCTTTTCTTCTATATGCTTTATTAAAGGGACCTTGGGGGAGAGGAGAACCAGCACATCCACACCGGGCAGGAGAGCCTACAGGTCCTGGCCCAGGCGCTCTATCTCCTCGATGAGGAAGTCGATGTCCTGGTAGGTGGCAGCAGGGTTGGAGATCACCATACGGAAGAAGTTGACCTTATCTCCCTGTGGCTGGTAGCTCACCATGGTGGTGCCATACTCCATCATGCGGGCCTTGATCACCGGGGCCACCTGCACACACACACACACACACACATTAGAGTCCATGATCTATTGTCACATTACTGCCCCCTGCTGACCACTTAATGCTACTCCAGCAGGCAGAGAGAGCAGTGTGTGTGTGTGTGTGTGTGTGTGTGCGCGTGTGATTAAAGAAGACCTTGTGAAGACGTTTCTTCTTCTCCTCTTTGTCCTCCAGGTAGCGAACCCCCGGTGGCAGATACCAGAAGCACACGTTGGTGTGCTGAGGCTACACACACACACACATCAACAAATCATCCACCAGCCAAATATAGAAATGAACAGTACACACATCTAGTGTAGAAAGAGACCATGTTATGCCCTAAACAGCCACCAGGGAGCGGTCTCTGACACAGCACTGGGCTCTGCTCTCTGCTGGCTGGCTAGCCAAGCGTGTTTCCCCAGCTGGGCTGGTTCTGCTCCGCTGTGCTCGCTGTCAGAGTGATGAAGCAGCACTCTGGGAGGCTAACGCTGCTTTGCTAACGCTGCTTTGCTAACGCTGCTTTGCTAACGCTGCTTTGCTAACGCTGCTTTGCTAACGCTGCTTTGCTAGGGCAGTGTCGTTACACTGTGTGTGTGTGTGTGTGTGTGTGTGTGGCTAGGGGCTACTTCAGGGCCGGGCATTCATATGCAGATGAGCAATTACCGCTCATTATGCCAACCATTACACAATTATAGCAGCACATTATCCCGACAGCCAATGGGAGAAAGGCACTCATGGAACCCAGCAGCAGCCCACCGCCTGTCAATCAGACACATACTTTCCCATCAAACACCATCTGGTAGCCCTCCCGATCCTTGATCTTGTTGTACAGGTACTCGGACAGCTCCAGACACTTGTCTATCTGGGCCTCAAAGCCAATCGTGCCCTGTCAATCAAACAGACAAAGAGCTCAGAACACATCAAGCCCCTCCAGGCAAACATGTTTTAATCTGTTCTCTACCCCTCCCCCTACAGCCACCGACACATTCACGCACAGTTGTGTTTCAAGCATAAACAGTGAGCTCCTGTACCTTTAAACATGCGTAAAGAAACAGGACAGCCTCTCAAGTCACCTGCCACCTAGTGGTACAGGACACACATTACACTGCTGCAGTACCTTGGCTCTCCACATGAGCCAGAGCTTGAAGATGTCCACATGACGTCCACACTGCAGGGCTTTGTCCCCCGTGTCATAGGACAGGTCGTAGTGCTTGTCCTGCTGGAACAGGTAGCATGCATGCATCTGGTTGCAGCTCTGCATCAAACCCTGGCACACACACACACACACGCACACACACAAAGTGACATCCCAGTGGTGGTGGTGTTACACCTTAACATGTCAGATCAGCTTTAGTAACAAAGAGGGTGCATACCTCCTCTCTGACCAGCAGGGCGGAGCACTGCAGAGGAACTGACATCATTTTGTGTGGATTCCATGTAACTGAATTGGCCCTAGAATAGAAGAAACAATCAAAGTTAAGTTAAGGTTAGGTTAGGTTAGGTTAAGTTAAGTTAAGTTAAGTTAAGTTAGGTTAGGTTAGGTTAGTTTAGTTTAGTTTAGTTTAGGTTAGGTTAGGTTAGGTTAGGTTAGGTTAGGTAGGGTTAAGTTAGGTTAGGGTTAAGTTAGGTTAGGTTAGGTTAGGGTTAAGTTAGGTTAGGTTAGGTTAGGTTAGGGTTAAGTTAGGTTAGGGTTAGGTTAGGGTTAGGGTTAAGTTAGGTTAGGTTAGGTTAGACTATGTGGGGAACTTTACATGTACAGCATCTTATCCATAGAGACTTACAATCAGCACATTAGACAGTAGCTGAACAGGTCACCCGCCAGTCATGGTGAATGACCATGACATGCTAACATCATGACAACATGATGTTAGCATGATGACAGCAGCTTGATGTTAGCATGATGACAGCAGCTAGTCATCATGCTAACATCATGCTAACATCTTGACAACATGATGTTAGCATGATGACAGCAGCTTGTCATGATGACAACATGATGTTAGCATGATGACAGCAGCTTGATGTTAGCATGATGACAGCAGCTTGTCATGATGACAACATGATGTTAGCATGATGACAGCAGCTTGATGTTAGCATGATGACAGCAGCTTGATGTTAGCATGATGACAGCAGCTTGTCATCATGCTAACATCATGCTAACATCATGACAACATGATGTTAGCATGATGACAGCAGCTTGTCATGATGACAACATGATGTTAGCATGATGACAGCAGCTTGTCATGATGACAACATGATGTTACCATGATGACAGCAGCTTGATGTTAGCATGATGACAGCACCTTGATGTTAGCATGATGACAGCAGCTTGTCATGATGTTAGCATGATGACAGCAGCTTGTCATCATGCTAACATCATGCTTACATCATGACAACATGATGTTAGCATGATGACAGCAGCTTGTCATGATGACAACATGATGTTAGCATCATGACAGCAGCTTGATGTTAGCATGATGACAGCAGCTTGATGTTAGCATCATGACAGCAGCTTGTCATCAGGGTACCTTGGAACATAACGTATGGTGCTACATGTTCTGAGAGGCACTTGCCTCTCAACGCCGTCCAGTTTCCAGCGGTGTCTCCTGGACATCAGCAGACTGCCCCCCCACGCACCCTGAGGGTTCAAACACACCACAAGCACGTGTTATGGGTCACCCAGTCCATCAGCTGTCTTCAGTCTCCTCTGCCCCCAGACACCAAGACTATGGAGGGTTAGGGTTAAGCCTATGGAGGGTTAGGGTTAGGCCTATGGAGGGTTAGGGTTAAGCCTATGGAACGAGCTCCCCCTTTAGATTAGACTGTCACCCAGCTTTCCTGTTTTTAAATTGCAACTAAAAACACACTTCTATTCGTTGGCTTTTAAACCTGTCTGAGCTATGTTGTTATGTTGTTTTATCTGTTGTCTTACTGGTATGTGTAAGTATGTGATTATTGTTTATTTTGGCATGTAATGTATTAGCACTTGTTGTTATAAATGTGCTCTATAAATAAAGTGGATTGAATTGGATTGCCTTGTTGAGTCTCTCAGAGAGAGAGAGACAGCAGTGATTTACTGCAGGTTGGAACATGGCTGCTTCTATCTGGGTCTGCTCAGAGCAGAAGCACACACATTACAGCTGTCAGAGCAGGAAGAGCTATGCTCTCAGAAAACACGTCTCACGTGTGGGATTACATAATGGCCAGTATAAAATGCATAGCTTGTCCAATAGGAATGATTGACTGTATTAGAGTGTGTGTGTGTGGATGTGCAGCTGACGGGCGTTCCTGATGGAGAGAGACTCACGTCCACATGCATCCAGATGTTGTACTTCTGACAGATGTCACAGATGGCGTTGAGCGGGTCGAAGGCTCCATACACCGTGGTGCCCGCTGTGGCGCTGACGAAGAACGGCACCAGGCCCTGTACAAGCACAACCAGTTACTGCCCTGCTGAGAGGACGCCCCCACCTCTGTTGCCATGGTGACCGGACTGGATAAGTCACCTTCTGCTTGGCCTCCAGGATCTTGTTCTCCAGGTCCGCTGGGATCATCTTCCCACTGGGAGGAGGACCAGGGAGAGGGTTATGTGCCATCCTGATCCTTGTTTATGTACATTGTTTATTGTTTATCACCTTTCATCTGCCTTGATGCAGATCACACTCTCTGTGCCGATGCCCAACGCCGCCGCACCTTTCTTGATGGAGAAATGACTCTGAGGGAGAGAGAGGCAGGGTGAGGCCACGCCCCTTACAGCCCCTTATTGGTCCTTCCACTTGCTACCTATAGCTCATACTAACATGCTGCTCTGGTCCTAGCCACTCATGCTAACATGTTTTTCTGGTCCTAGCCACTCATGCTAACATGCTGCTCTGGTCCTAGCCACTCATGCTAACATGTCTCTCTGGTCCTAGCCCCTCATGCTAACATGTTTTTCTGGTCCTAGCCACTCATGCTAACATGCTGCTCTGGTCCTAGCCACTCATGCTAACATGTT
>JAOEHI010000456.1:0-13739 GCA_025447815.1 Percopsis transmontana
GAGAGAGAGAGAGAGAGAGAGAGAGAGAGAGAGAGAGAGAGAGAGAGAGAGAGAGAGAGAGAGAGAGAGAAAACACCTTTGAATTGAATTGAGAGAGCGGGGGTAGAGGGGGGTGGGGGTAGGCAGAGAGAGAGAGAGAGAGAGAGAGAGAGATGGGACTCAATAATTACCTCACCAGCTGTTTTGGAAGCGGTCATTATGAAAACATCTCCGCCATTGGCCCGTGTCCAGCCGTGTTCTCTTGAGGTCAAGCGGGGCCGTGCGGAGCCAGAGGTCAGAGGAGCCCCTCCCCCAAACACAGCGCTCGCATGACATTGCTGTCAGCCTGAGTCACGGGCTTTAAAGTGACCTTTTTAGAGCGCGTGTGTGTGTGTGTGTCGTCCCTCGTCAGAGTGTCATGGCGGGCTGGTGGTCAGACTATCTGCAGGCCAGGCTGCCACAGAGTCTCTGTGTCACCTCCTGCCCCCCCCCGACTACCCCCCTTCCTCCTCCACCTCCTCCTCCTCCTCCGCCCCCCCAGCGCCCGTCGGCCATCTACTGCCCAGGTAGGGGAGGGGGGGGGGGGGATGCTTACTGCACAGACGCCCCCAGGGTTGTTATCTGGCAGCAGGAGAGGTCACGGGAGTGTGTGTGTGTGTGTGTGTGTGTACACGTCATGGGGACCGACTGTCTTCAAATGTCCTCTTACTGTCCCCGCACATCTGACATCACACACACACACACACACACACACACACACACACACACACACACTCTGACATGTGACACACGGGCGGTAGAGCGGGCACATCACAGCCGGGGCGTTTTAATTGCCTGTAATTTATTCTGTACTGTGTACTGTGTACTGTGTACTGTGTACTGTGTGCGTGCGTTGCGTGGTTGTGTGTATGTGTGTGTGTGTGTGTGCGTGCGCTGCTGGCTCGCCGTCAGACAGTGAGATGATGTTTAGTGACAGCAGCGGTCCGAAGCCTGCAGCTCATCAGCAGACACGGGGCACAGGTGTCTCAATACCCTTTATGGTGTTGTCGTGTCGTGTTCGCTGTGTTGCGTTTTCTCCAGCATTGTGGGTCTGAAATACAGATGAGGAATTAAAATGAAACCAAGACATTCTATGATGTGATAGTTAGGATAATATAACATTATTTAACACAAGATAACATAACACATATATTCTAATGCTTCATTGGTCCCCAGTGTATATTGTTGTCAGCGGACAGTGTCTCCGCTTTCCCATTTGATGGTTGGAGCAGAAATTACTTTAACCTAACTACATTTCCTACAATTCACATCTTCTTCTATTAACAATTGTTGCTCTGTGTGTGTGTGTGTGTGTGTGTATGTGTGTGTTAGGGATGCTGAGGTCTTTGATGAGGCAGGGGAGCTACGCGTGTCACGAGTGTGGCAAGAGCTTCACCCAACCCAGCCACCTGCGCACACACATGAGGTCCCATACAGGTAAACACACACACACACACACACACACACATGCACACGCACACACACACACAGCTTAACAGGAGGGTGAAAATATTCCAAGAAAATGTTGCTTCTTTTTTTAATTTGTATTGCCACCAACATTTTACCAAATCAAACCCCATAGATTTCTTTTTGCAAAATGAAACCCTTTCCTTTCAGCTGGTTTAGCGGTCCTGGCCCCAGGCTGGACAGCTGTCCCTGTTTTTCTCTGTGAAACATGATTTACTCAGGAAAATGACCTGTGACAGCTTGTATACATTATTAATCACGTGCCAATTACTGAGATACATTCTAATGAATCATAACTGCATCTGTCCATGCGAACATGATGAATCTATCTGCATCCCGGTAGCTAAAAGGCCTGATCTGAAAAGGCCTGTCCAGATCTCCTCTCCTCTCCTCTTCTCTTCTCTCCTCTTCTCTTCTCTTCTCTTCTCTTCTCTTCTCTTCTCTTCTCTTCTCTTCTCTTCTCCTCTTCTCCTCTTCTCCTCTCCTCTACTCTCCTCTCCTCTCCTC
Organism: Percopsis transmontana; assembly: GCA_025447815.1. NCBI lineage: Eukaryota > Metazoa > Chordata > Actinopteri > Percopsiformes > Percopsidae > Percopsis > Percopsis transmontana. The sequence goes on from JAOEHI010000456.1 coordinate 1,993, forward strand.
TACTCTCCTCTGTTCTCCACTCTTCTTCTCTTCTCTTCTCTTCTCTTCTCCTGTCATGTCAGTTAGTGATAGACAGAGACATAAGTAGATTCTTCACTCAGAGTGTGAATGAAATGTGAAGCAGCCAGTTATTCTGGTGACAGAGGCCAAATGTTAAGTGAGGCAGAACTACTTCCCTGAGCCATATCGTACACACACACACACACACACACACACACACACACACACACACACACGCACACACGCAGACTTAGTAAACACTTGCGTAGCAGTAATTAATGTTGTCACCGCTGGTGGTTCGCATGGTGGACGTGCCCACCCAGAAAGGGCAGCACCCTGAGGCCTCCATTAACATGCGTCAGATTAAATCACTGGTCTTTTCTCCACCGGTCTAACACTGTCATCTGCATCAGCCTGGCCTGAACCCGGGCTTCCACGCCGCTGGTGGCACCCAGCCCCGCTTTCTACGAAGGGTTTGCTGCTAAAGGTTCCATTAAGCCTTCCCTAGCCTCCACGGGCACGACAGTAAATGCGGTGTCAAGCTTTAATAACTGCGTGTCATGTCTAATGGAGGGTTCGTAGATGTGGGTTATGTTCTCTCTCACGCAGGCATCTCGGAAGCCTTCATAAGCAGCACACGGCCGTGTTATAAAGCGCCACGCTGTGTTTCCCAAAGGGCGGTGTCCCCCTTGACACTGGTGGATGTGTCAGACGGTGATGGCACCCATCTGAATCCTCGATTAGAAATGTTTCACATGCATGCAGTGCCCAGAGAGGCCTTAAGGGAGCCTTAATGAAGCCTTGATAAGCTGCACTTCATGTGAACTGAGTGACTGGTGCTGTTGTGGGTTTCAAGGGAGATCTCACAGAGCCTTAACCCCCACCCTTCCCCCACCACCCCCGCCCCCTTCTTCCCCCACAGTCGGGTTTGATTTTAATGGACTCCACCGAGGCACCGACGCCCACGGCACCGACGCGTCCGAGGCTCCTAAACAAGTACGTCTGACCACGGCTAACCACGCCCCCGCTCACGCCTCCCCCCCCCTCTTCACCTGCATGTGCCACCTGTCAGTCACTCTCTCCTGCTGCGGCTTACCCTGTCTGTTTCCACGTGCACACATCCCCTTCATCCATTGTTTGTCCTCACAACAGCGCAGCGCTTTAACAGGAAGGGAATCAAGATGGCCGCCTGCATCTCTCCGGAGAGAGAGAGAGAGAGAGAGAGAGAGAGAGAGAGAGAGAGAGAGAGAGAGAGAGAGAGAGAGGTGACTCTCTCGCTTGTTGTCTGGAGGAAAGTTTTCAGAGGGGAGGGACGGACGGAGGGATGGAGCGATGATGGTAGAAAGAAAGAGGAAGAGGAAATCTGTTCTGCTTTGACATTCGGAGAGAGCCGGGTCTGCACAAATGAAGCTCCATCTTAATTAATCACACCCACCCACACACACACCCACCCACACACACACACACACTTCACGAGGTGTTATGAATGATGTCTGCGGGCCCTGCGGAGCGGTCCAATTAGATGCGCCGCTGGCGTTGTTTTACAGCGCAGGTAACCTTTAGTGTAATGTGGAGCGCCCGCACCCCCCTCCCCGGCCCGCCGGCCGCTCGCCGCGCCTCCCGCTCTGCGGCGGCGGCGGCGGCGGCGGCGGCGGCGTTCCGCTCACATCTCCTTCAGCCAGCGCTCCAGGTTTGATTAATTATGCCTGTTTTGTTGTGCTCCACCTCTCTCTGTTGTGCTGTGTGATGATCTATGGGAGCAGCCATATTTCCACTTCCTTCTTCAGGGAGAGGGGAGGGGGGCGCAGGGAGTCATTTGTTTTGCCGCTTTGATATTCTTCCATTTATCAAAATGATAATTAGGTACAATTAAATGGCAATCTCATTTGTTTTGTTCAGGTGCGTGTTGCTTATTTATGCCGAGGCGTCTGTGCCATTGTAGGTCAGTCTAATTAGAAGGGGAGCGCAGGGTGGGGCTGGGGTGTGTGTGTGTGTGTGTGTGTGTGGTGGGGGCAGGGGGTGGGGTGTGTGTGATTGAGGGGAGGAGATGGGGGGAGGGGTTCTCTAGCTGGCAGATGCCTCTCACCTGGAAGAAGAGAGTTGTCTTATCTGGGTCAGGAACACAAGCGCTCTCCTTCCCATGTTTCTGCTCTGTGTCGCCATCTCCTGGCTGCGGCTTTCATCTCTGCTTGTTTGCTTGTTTGTCTGCTTCACGTCAGCCCCCAGATCCGTGACCCGTGACCCCTGCCTGACCTTTCACCTCTCTTTGTGTGTGTGTGTGTGTGTGTGTGTGTGTTCCTCAGGGGAGAGACCGTTCAGCTGTCACCTCTGCCCATACAGAGCTTCTCAGAAAGGGAACCTAAAGACCCACGTGCAGACCGTTCACCACACGCCTTTCAACAACAGCCACCACCCGGAAACAGGAAGTCCCGCCCCCCCCCAAAAAACCCCACCCCTAATCCAACAACAACAACAACAACATCATCATCATCAGGAGACCTTCGGACACACCAGCTCTGGCCTCCTGCCCCCTCCCCACCGCCCCCCCTACCCCCCCGCGCGACGGAAAGTCACATGGCAAAGTGATGAGCTTCACTTCCCGTCGAGGGCTCCGCGACGTTTGTTGTGAAAAGATGAATAAATAACGGAACGGAGAAAAAAAAACAGAAGAGAATAAACTTAAACAAATGTGAAAAACAGAACGGTAGTTTGTCACCACGGAGACGATGCTGCAGTCCTCATGTCTGATCTGAAGTTTAACCCCTCCTCCCTCTGTACTCCACCAAAGAGAACATTAATATGTGTCTAGTTTTTATATGAGTGTGTGCGTGAGTGCGTGTGTCTGAGACTATTTAACTAGCTATTAGAGAGAGAGAGGGGGATACTGAAAGAGAGAGAAAGGTAGAGAGACAAAGCCAGAGGAGAGAGAGAGAGTGAGATAGCAGCAGTAGAAAAGATTGCTGCTTTAGTGCGTTTTTAATGGCCGGTATAAACGAGTGAGCGGTTTTAATGGCCATTCAATTATTGTCCATTTAAAGAGGGAGCGAACAAGTGGAGTCCCTTCTCCTCCATAACTCCAAGGTGAAATATTCTTATGAACCGACTCTCGACTGTTAGCTGGCACACGGACCAGTCACAACCCGACTCTGGACAGTTGAAACCTCCAGTCCCTTCCCCTCTAGCTAGTTCTGTCAGTTAGCCTTTATATAGTCAGGGAGTCTCACTGAAATGAAGATAGAAAGTAGTCGGCGGTCCAAAGGTTACAACCATGTTCTGGAGCAATGAGAGCATCAGATTCAAGTTAGAGAGAGAGAGAGAGAGAGAGGAAAGAGAGAGAGAGGAGAGGAGAGGAGGGGGGAGGAGGGGGTGGGAGGAGGGAAGAGGTGAAATGTTCAGGATTTCAGGGATTCAGGATATAGAGATGTCAAACTGCGGACTTCTCACAGCCTTCACAGGACGTGGGTGCGTGCGTATGGGTGAGCGCGTGCGCGTGTGTGTGTGTGTGTGCACGTACACTCTGCTTAAGGTCTGCAGACTGTAGGAGAGGTTGACAAACCTCCACACAGACCCCAGCTTCCTCCTGGAAGCTTTTGCGTCCTGCCTACCTCCCGGCGTGTTCACTTTACCTGAGGATGAGGACCCCTCCTGTTATTAAGCCACGCCCCTTTCTAGAAAGGACACTTAACGGGTTGCAATGGAAATGTGTTGCAATGCAAACTATTAGAAACAGGGATCATAGGCATTGATTTAAAATTCTATCTTACACAAATACAGTGAAGGAACGAGTAATACAAAAAAAAATTTAAATACTTGAAATGGATACTCTAGGGTAGTGTACTGTAGTACTAACTAACCAATGTTGTACAGAATTCCCTTTAAAATTAACTCCTTAATTCTGAATTTGTATTCCGAAGTGTGACTTAGAGAATCGTTGTGTGTGCGGGTGTATTATTGAATTATAACCGTTTCCAGTCTTACCAAACTCTTTATATACAGCCTTTAGATACCAAATGGCATTTCTAGTGCTCTTAGGCTAGTTGCTGCTTTGATGGGTCGCTCTGTTGTTCCAGTTGTAGATTTAAATGTGAATGTCTTTATAACGGTGCAGCGGATTCTGTCCGGCGCTCTGGGTTTAGCCTGTTTTTATGATTCCATGGTTTACTGATGTTTTTTAATATGATTTGTCTTGTGATGTCTGGGCTGTACGGCACACCTTGCAGCTACAGTGCTGCTTCTTTTTCATACTGCTATAAGAGTGTGTTTTAGTCCCGTTGAACCGTAGGATTTATTCAGTACGATTTATTCAGACGACGCGAACACCAGAGCGACTGGCTAGTGTGACAATTTTTCTTTGGTTGTTTTTTTTTTTTTTGGTATTAAGCCTTGTTTTTTGTGTTTCTTTGGCTTTTAAAGTTAGGAAATTCCTAGTAAAAATTACATTATTAAGACATTATTATTCCAAATGTATTTGGTTGATATCGGTATTTATTTTAATTTCATAATAATGAGCGGACAGGGGTTGGTGTGGGTGTTTGGATTACATTTACTTCTGTGTTGTTTTTATAGTTTTTTTTCAGCCAGCCAGCGGGCGTTCCAGCTCTACCTCGTCTGAGCCGATTTCTGTCCTGTTATGTTTTTATATTTCATTTCAGAAACGTCATTGGTTATGTAATGTCATGTCCACAATAAAGACAAAAACCTACACCTGCTGACTCCCACCTCAGATGCTTTAACTTGTTTTGAATGACCAGCCATCTTGCCATCGTGGACAAGAAACCTTTCAAAATTAATGGTAGTATGAACAGCAATGTAAACAACATGTACATTTAATTTTCAAATGTATCTATATCAATGTGGACATACAATTTAACAGATAGAAAGTGCACAGATTAATCAAAACAAGTCAAGTGTCAAGTGTCAAATCCAGTCAACATATGCATTACCATTATCCACCAAAGGCGGTGCTATAGTGTAAATATGCAGATGTCTGATTGCTGATCTCTGGCTCAGACATTCAACATACAGTTTATAATATTAAGAAGATTCACATAATATTTTTATCTTAATATGTATGGCTGTTTATATTTTTATACTAATAGTATATTATGCTTTAAATATATTTATTATTAAAGATCTGGGGCCCCCTGGCATGCATGCAAGGAGGTCGGGAGCAATGAACAACATTTTGTGGGGGATCAAAAAGGTTACAAACCCCTGATTTGTGTCACTACACAATAAAAGCGTGGAGGTTTATCATTTGCAAAGATGAGATATTAAACAACCTCACCCGTGAGCTGTATGATTTTTTACAATGACTGAAGCGCTACTCGTGTCTGCTGAGGTGACATGAAAAGCCGCCCTTCAGCTGCACAGCGCCACCTGGGGCCCAGCTGCTTGCACAGTCTGTTTCATGTCAGGTGCGCGCGCGCGCGTGTGTGTGTGTGTGCGCGTGACAGCTGAGTGACAGGCTGAGTGACAGGCTCCCTGTGAGAACATGGCACTCGATGCTGAAGCCGGGCGCGCCCCGGGGCGGAGAACCGACTCCAGCTGCCCGTCACTCTCTCTCTCATCAGTCACCGTGCGGCAGGCTTGACGCCCAGAGCGCCCGCGAAACCTGTTCCCTGACACGCCTCCCCTCTGCCACACGCCCCAGAGTGCGTGTGTGTGCGGGAGTGAGTGAGTGAGTGAGAGAGGGTAAATATGCCAGCCATCCGCCTGACTCCATTTTGACAGATGTGCTTTTCTTATTGTGAGGTTTGTCAGCTGTTTCGCTGTTCCCCTCTCAGGCTCAGCAAACGTGTGAGAGTGGAGGGTATACTCACATGCTGGTGCCGTTGCGTGGATCTGTCTGAAGCCCATAATGCAACGGTGTGCTGCATCACACACCGGCACGTGAGTAGACACCCGTTCACAAGGACTTTCATTTAGCAGACTTTCGTCCAGCGAACACAAACATCGAGGAGGTTAGAGATCTTGTTCAAGGGTCCACCACCCGGACAGCTAACCTGTCCTGCCTTTGAGTTTCGTACACCGCTATGAATTTAAAGGTCACCTAAAAGAGAAAAAAATACAAAAACAATGCAGTTGCATCTTGTTTTCAGCGGTGCCACCAGTAAGTGAAGGCATTAAGGCTTTATTACGGTAATCTTTCAATAAGACATCTATAATCACTTCTATAAAGCATAGAGCATCATTACATGACAGGCTGTATGTCTTGATAGAGGCTTCATAAATGTGTTAATTATTTGTTTGCCGAGTATTCTGCTTTGTTTGACTGTCAAAACACTTTAAAGGTGCTATACAAATGAAGTGTATTATTATTATAAATATTATTATTATTTCAAACTTGACATGGTAGTTTTATTCATGAACCCTTGATTAGACAATGAATACAACTCAATATAACATAACATATATATGTAGTGCTATATATATCCTTAATTGTGGCTTTAATAAGCAGCGCTTATTACGCTTCTTTAAAGCAGCACATGATTACAGTTTTAAAAGCCTCGTTATTGATTTTAGATGGCTTGCTATTAATCTCTCAGTGTCCTGCGATGGTCCTGCCCCTCTCTCTCTCTCTCTCTCTCTCTCTCTCTCTGCATCTGTGTCAGAGGGCGTGCTCTGTACCTGCCACCAGGGAGCACTAGCCCCCTCTAATGGCTACTAAACGCCCGCTCTCGGGAGGACAAAGGGCCAAATCGCGACCAAACGGCACTTGTAACTGTACAACGGCTGTGTTTGTGTGTGTGCGTGCATGTGTGTGTGTGTGTGTGTGTGGGGGGGGGATAAATCTACTGAAAACAAGCGTGCGCGGCAACGGACAGCAGAGTCCCACTTGTGTGTTCTTTTTCCAAGCGAAAGGCCAAACACATTTACAACACCTCAAGTGCCTGCGACACCAGATCGCCTCTCTGCCGTGAAATATGTAAATATTGCACTAATCAAAGGCTTCTGGAATCACAAAATGCCATGGAAAGGTTATGACCCAGAGCCTGCGTTAATAGGGGTGTGGGGGGGGGGGGGAGAGAAGGAGGCAAGGAGGAAAGGAGTGACAGCTACCACAGGCATTTCTCCTGCCGGAGGAGGACCTTCACACGCTGACCTGAGCCTCCTGCTCGCCAGCGCTCTGACAGTAATGAATAGGAGGGAGGTGTTTATGCATATCAAATATTATTTACTCTCCCACCGTCCCTGCTGCCATGAAAGAAAGAGAGAGAGAGAGAGAGAGAGAGAGAGAGAGAGAGAGAGAGAGAGAGAAGATATTCCTTAAGACCCAGGGTAGCCATCTCAAACCAGGAATTGTGAGATCTCAGTTCTAACACGACACACTGGACTCTATTCAGTCCCATTGTCGGCTGTGTGTCCCTTTGTACTGGGCGGAGGCCAGCTCGTACTTTGAGTTCACTTGACGTGCGCGTGTTCTTCTTCACACGTGTTTTTACCCGACTATTAAGCTGGACAATCTCCCTCTGCCCACATTGTGCACAAACCAGAGGTCCATATCCGGCGACAGCATCGCTGGAACGCTCCAATGCGCGTCGCGGTCATGTGAAGATATTTTAAGCAGGATTAACCCTTCTCCACGTTATGACATGATTGGTCTTACGGAGCAAAGGCCTTAAAGCTAGATGGGGGGGGGGGGGGGTAGAGAGGGAGGGGGCCTGAGTGGAATTATTCAAGGGGGATGACGTCCCACGACGAGGCCAGAGAAAATAACCTTGAGCGCGAACAATGAACAATCAGCCGCGGTTTGTGTTGTTAAGAGCCGCCTGTCTCCGCCATCGCTTCACTCTCCGCCATCGCTTCATTCTCCACCCGCCCGTCGGAGAATTAAGTTGGATGTGTAAGTATGGAAATGTGGGAATCCCAGGACAGACCATGACATTTAACATCGCCTTCACTAATTTGTCCTTAAAAGCCGAAAAGTGATTAGAATTAACGTTAATGACATTTCATATGGCTCCCCCTTTTTTCTATTCATTACTGCTCCCTGCTTCCATGCTTAACCGACTAATTCTACCAGCTCCTGCTAACAGCTTAAATTTCCCGTTCACCCTTTTGGCAGAAATCTTTCAGTTGCTTTACACATTTTATATACAATGTGTGTATATATATATATATATATATATATATATATATTCCCCTTCGCTACCAAGCCTGCTTTATTTGAAGAAGACAACATAGAAGGAATAGAGAGAGAGGATTATATATTGCGAGCGACAAGGCTAAGATAAGAAGGACAATCTATGCCAGTGGTTGTGACCCCACCCCCCCACAAAGTATGATTTGCATAAAGTGTAAAATATATGCATATATTTTCCTTAATTTTTTCTTTTCCTTTTTTTTTTTTTAAATAATTTTGAAAATCTTTCTCTTGTGACCCCCCAGAAAACATCCCTGTCCTGAGTCTTCCTCTTCTCCCCTCCCCTCTCCTCTCCTCTCCTCTCCTCTCCTCTCCTCTCCTCTCCTCTCCTCTTCTCCCATACCCCTCCCCCCCCTCCTGGCTGTGTGTCATCAGAGAGCAGCGGGACACCTGGGACAGTAAGAGTGTGAGGTCAGGACAACACGCCTCCTCTGGTTCCCTCTGATCCTCCTAACAGGTGGTGTCCCCCGGCGGGGGAGGGGCAGAAGGGGAGGAGTTAGGAGAGGGGGAGAGGAAAAGGAGGAACGACAGGGGAGAGAAGGAGTGATGGTCACAATGGGCTTTTCCATTAAAACACAAAATAAAAACAAACCGAGTGTTAAAACTGGTATATAAAAGTATATTCAATAATATATCACACACACACACACACAAACACACACACACACACAAACACACACACACACAAACACACACACACACACACACACACACACACACTCCAGCGAGGTTAGGAGAAGGAGATAGAGAGATGCATAATGAAGGGATGGTAAGGAGGGGGGTCAAAGGTCAGAAGAAGCTGTATGTGGTCTTGGTTCACCTACCTCGCCGGTTGACGGACAGGACAATCTCCTGCCTGAAACACTCCAGAGAGACGTGTCCGTCTCTGGCACACACACACACACACGCACACACACACACACGGAAAACACGCACACACATGCACACGCACACACGCACAAACACACACACACACACACACACACACACACGCTGCTAAATGTGTATTGGCAAAGTGTCTGTGCCGCTGGCTTCAGCTGGCAGCCTTAAATTCTCCGGTAATTTTCTACAGCATCCTGGTTATTGGCACGTCTGGCGGGTTAAAGATCTGAGACCTGCCTCACTAACTGGACCCACACGCACACCCACACGCACGCACACCCACACGCACACGCCTCTGGTCTGGGTGTCCCAGTGAGCGCATCTAAGATGTCTAAGGCTGAGGTCGTTCACCAGTGAGACCAGCGCATGTCTGAAGCTACGCTGGTCTGTCACCAGTGCTCTTCGTGGAGCCTCACATATAAGTCGGCCTGCTGCTACCCGTCCGCTCCGGGGAGAACCGCAAACGCATTAACGTGCTGGACTGTTCATGAGGTGTACGGAAAACTCCGGTAAGTCTTCCAGAGCTTTCAAAAGCTTCGATTTATGAAGTCTTACAATAGTGAGAGTACAAACGATACACACACACACACACACACACACACACACTCATAGGCATTCCCAGTGGGATTTTTTCACAACACAAACACTGTGTTATATTATTATTTTATTCTTTGATTAAATACACACACACACACACACACACACACACACACACTCACACTCCTACTTACAGTACACACACACGTGCCAATAAACACACACCTATTCAAGCGCACGCACGCACACACACACAGCTGTGTGACGGCTGCTAATGGGACTGATTTTAATGAGGCTGGAGGAGCAGGATGATCCTTGGAAGGTGAATATCTCTATTTCTCACTTTCAGCGTGCCTCTCTTATCTGTCTTTACACACACTATATATACAGGGGCATAAATATACACTATATGTGCATTTAATTGCCTTTAACCGGCGTAATTATAATAATGTTTCCATGGTTTCATTAGGAGCTAATACATGAGTCATCTGAGAGCACATTCGTAGCTTTTTATGACCGTTGCTGCGTAAACCGCGGGGTGGACGAAAACGCCCCCGGCTAGGCCCTCCTGCTCTCTGCGCGAGGTCCTCACACATCCTCGAGTTCCACTTCACGCTGCGAGAAGCGTATCTCTCCCCCGACAACCGTTTCACGTTGTTTCACGTTATTTCACCGCTTTTTACGAGCCTCTCCTGCCCACAGACGTGGACCCCAGGTGGGTTCAGTTCCCCGGGTGGCCAAAAGATGGCGCACTATATCAGGAGGAGGCCAACGCGAGCCGAAAAGATGAGATTTAACCGGGGAGTAGAGAGAGAGTCTGTTGGGAGTCTGGTATTCCTCGGCCCTGACGAGGAGGAGAGGAGATGAAGGTAGGGGAACGTTACACTGCTGTCTGCTGTTCCATTGGGAAATATAGAAATATAGCCTATATGCAATAATATAAATACATATCACTGCTGGGACATTTAATCTGAATGCCCTCATGTTCTCACCTATCTGTGAAACACATCCAGTTGAGGTAAACGTTTGTATTTCCAGTTTTTAATATTTATGTGTTTCAAACGTGATGCTCAAAGTTATTAAATGGAATAAACTGGCAGAATTTGTGACCATGGATTAACTAAATATACTCTATGTCTTGCTTGCGAAAAGATAAAATATTAACATTCTATGTTATTATTGCTCCCGAAAATATTTTTGCCATGAAAACGTCAAGAGTAATTGTACAGTTATGGTGCTTTATCAGTTAAAACACACCCTCTATTTTTAAGGCCTATACGTGTTGGTGTTATTCATTTTATTTAAATTGTTTGTCTTCACATATTTGCTGTAGAAGCATTTTAACAATTATAATTATTAATTGTCACTAATACTTGTCCTTCCAGATAAGACCGTCTTTGATGTTGGGTTAATTAGATACTAATTTGGGATTTGTCAATCATACTAGGTCTGTCAAAAATAGCATAACGTGAAATTTATACATGAATATAATGTGGGGGGGAAAATGCAATCGTTTTACAATATTCTGTGTCTGTTCGTCATATTTCTATATTTTTGCCAGACAGGATTTTACACTGCGAATAAGCAAAACGAAACAAATCAGGTTTTTTCATGTTTCATGTTTCCTTTTTTCAAATTTTGTTATTCATTATTAATTGTGGTTGTCAGACTGAACTAACTAACTAACTTCCGTTATTTATTTGTGCCATGAATGTATTGTTGGTGGATTGATCCGTGTGAATACAGAGGCTCTACTCTGACATAAAGACCACACACACACACACACACGCAGAGAGACCACTGTAAATCAACATGACAGGATTCAGTCATCCTTTAGTGCAAACATCCCCTCTCAGCCTCCTCTCTCTCTCTCTCTCTCTCTCTCTCACACACACACACACACACACACACACACACACACACACAAAGGCCCGGTGGCCACTGTAAGCCCCTCTGAGCCATGTGAAATGGACTCTGTGTTGGAGAAAGTGGATCTTGGTGGTTCTGTCACAACCTGTTTGTCACAAGACCTCAAGAGCTGTCACTCATCTAGAGGAGAGGAGAGGAGAGGAGAGGAGAGGAGAGGAGAGGAGAGGAGGAGAAGAGAAGGATGTAGAGGAAGGGAGAGGAGAGGAGGAGAGAGGAGAAGGAAGGAGAGGACGGGAGAGGAGAGGAGAGGAGA
>JAOEHI010000457.1:0-42560 GCA_025447815.1 Percopsis transmontana
AATAAAGCATTCTCGTATTTTTACCTCCTGTTCTGCTGTGGTGTTTCTGTGTGTTGGGTCAACACACAACCCTAACAATGGCACCATGTGATTAGCCAGCTCTATGGAGCACCGTGAAAGGGGCGCTCCAGCTCACCACGCATTGGCGAAGAGGCCATACATGACTCCGGCCCGCTTATCCTGAGCGGTCAAAACCACAGCTTGCTTGATTCTGTTGTACTGCTGCTGGGTGCTGCCTGCGCCACACATCACCCTGGCCTTCAAGAAGGTGGTCCACGAGTCAGGCAACAGGGTCTTAATGCCCCCCTCGTCCGCCTGGAAATGTATATGGATTAGTAAATTGTGGTGGTATAGTAGAAGTACACATGGTAGCTTTAGACAAACAAGGTTGATATGTTGCGAACTTTTGGTAAACCCTCGACTGTACACGCAGTCGTAGGGTAGAAATCGTTCATTGACCAGAACTGGGTCACCATTTGCTTTTGCAACTGACAACCATTGTTTCTCAAAAACAAACAAAAACAAACTGATCACCATCTATACTAACAGAATGTATTCGCAAGTTACTCCAGTTTGCAGAATCTTGCTTCGTTACTTGTTTTGTGTGTGTGTGTTTTTTTTCCCCATTATAAAATTAAATGTAGCTTAAATTAAACAACAAACTGGAGTAACTTGAGAATGCATACTACCAGTCGAGATGGATTTTAAGGTTTTTAAGGCAGGTTTAAGAAACAATGATTGAGAAGCAATTGCCAACTACAGGTGAATACAACTATGAGTTGCTAGTCACACTGTATATCGTGAACAAGGGGTTCATTTGTTCATTTGTGGTGAGTGTCTGCGGGAGGACTTAATATTGAGGTAAGGAAGCTACAGAGTTGAGGGTTTAACAAAAGGTTTCAGTAGTGCTTTTAACAGGATTCTTACAGTACAGATCCGTCCAATGCGGGCTCTGTATGGCTCCTCGTCCACTCGCGCTGTCTTGTTGGTCTCGCTGAAGAAGAAGTAAATTTCCTCCTTGTACTTCTGCGAAGACGGGATGACCGCTGCCCCCGCAAACTGGGGGTCTATATCGCACCACAGGTAACAACAACTCACATTCTAACATTTGTCTCGTTTGACAAATAATTTGGCTGCAATGTAATGTGAGCTGTAATTTACAATTTAATCAAAGTGACTTACAATTACATGGTGCTATTACATGGAGCAGATAGGGGTTAGACATCTTGCTCAAGGATGCTTACAGGTAGGCCACCTCCAGGGATCGAACCCACGACCTTCCGGCTGGGAGTCCAACGCCTAGACCACTAGACTATCCTGCCCTTCTGTGCTTTTAGAAGCTGTCATATTCTTTTTTTTTTTATTTCAGCACACCTTTATTTCCCCCCACTCTAATTGTATAAATCACCTTAGGTCCATTTAGTCTTTTGGTGACGCGGCTGTTACCGTAGTAACTCTTATCATCACACATACAGTAGTCACACTGTGTGTGACTATTTCCCCCACTACTATTCAGTACACATTCCAATCTGATAGCAACTAATTTTCCTATAAAAAGACATTAGCCTATGCAGCTTTAAAAACTTTAAACATCTGCCACTAGATTTGTGCCAATTTCACTTGTGCCATTACAACTTCATCAATCATCTTGAGTTGAGTAACTACTTTTTTCGCTCATTCATGTTTTACTTTCTTTCAAATACCAAATCAATACCAAATTGAATTGCAAACTAGGATCCCGTATATATTTTCCTTCCTGTGTGAACCCTCTGTGTTTTTAATGTTCCACAGTCGTACACAAGGGCGGACTGGCCATCACTGATGTGGCTACCGTTTTACTCAAACCATAAACAGGGTGAATGCACCCACGCATTAGTTCTCCCATGAGGCCTCCAGCTGATCGTGTGCGAACACATGGCCCCCTCCCACCCACCCCATTCATTATCAGTACCACTCTCTCTCGTCATCCTCACGAGGCAAACAGTACTCCTTGCCTCTCAAGCCTCCTACTCACTCAGCAGCCAAACGTTCTCAGTCTTCAGGAGCTTCTGGGAGCCAAACGTCCGTCGGATTGAGCCAACACGACCTCCGACGGAAGACAGAGCGGAGTATAGACTTCCATCTGGGAGAAAGGGGGTGGGGGTGGGTGAGAGGCAATGAGTGAGGGCGATAGATGGCACAAGGGGGAGAGAGAAAGTGGGAGAAGACAGTGTGAGAAAATGAAATAGCGAGTGAGAGAGGAGCTACAGACCGACAGTACAAGAGAAAAGGCCATGGTGGAGAGCAGACTGAATACAAAACAGGCTGAGAGAGAAGTGAACGTCAAGGCACAATAAATGACTGCACTGAGCCATCCATATAAGCATCTTCCAATTACCACCCTTAGTGTCTGGTTGCTATAGCGATGCAAAGGGTAAGCATTCGGGCATCGTGGCACTAATGGCTTAATTTGAGCAGTTCATTATTTGGACTGCTGCACTTCTCAAGGAAAGGACTGGTTTGTTGGTTCTCCGGCATCCTTCAGACCAAACTAATGGCACATTGATTTAAATGATATGGCATCTGTTAATGTCTCCGCTACAATGCCAGCGGCATCAGCTGCTAGTGTTTCTGTAAACAGCAACATTTGCTCAGCGCTCATCCAGTGCCACTGTGATCAATGAATGATTTCTTCATTCTGTCTCGGTCAACCGGTAAACCGTGGTGATAATTATTTTAGTATTTGTTAGGGGATCCAGCTCCTGTGTTGCTTAATGGGTATAATAGGTTTTCCGCTCAATCTAGTCTATATTTGACCCCATGGGTGCAAGGATACAGCATATATGTTAAGTACACTTCTATCCAGTACACACGCACAGTATTTTGTTACTGCGGCCTCTGCTGACCTGACGCACTGCAGGGAAGAGACTCAGATCAATAACGTCTTCATTAGTGTCACACTTACTGTAGTATACCTCTTTACTATAAGTATACAGGTATATAGTATAAAATGGTGATAGTGTAAAGGTTTTTTTGGGGGGTGTTATTAAGTGCTTGGTTACTTATTTATGGCACCCGTCGGACTGGGCTTACTTCTCTTGTTATATTGTTAGATTCCTGCGTAAAACAAACAGTAGCCTACATAAAAAGGAGATACAAAACTACAACCAAACTGCATACTCGTGCTGCTGCTATGTATCATGAAGCATGACTCAAATGGTAAAGCAGCCATTCAAATAGCCAACATCAGTAATATTATTAGGCAGCTGTTTGCAGCCACCTAATATTGCTGTTTCTCTAACTACTAGTCCAATAGGTGGTTACATAACATGTATTTGGTTACCCATGTCCATTGGTGTCAGTATTGTAGTCCATTCACATTTCACTGTCTTATGAACACCGATCCAATACACCGACCTGCTCTTGGCACAATCAATGTCGAAGAGTTGGTATTCCAAATACAAACAACAAATAATGGTACCTTTTCACTGACTGAATATGATTCTCTGTGGTGGGTTCTCCCTAAAATGAATCCATAACATGTATTGTTTACAACTCCACACCAGTGTCCGTTACCTGCAGACAGGCTGATGGATCTCTGAGAGGGGTACGGAGGGGAGATGTCCGAGGCAGACGCTATTGGCCCACCACTCTGGCCGTCAGTCAGCACAGTGTCATTTACCTGGAGAGAATGGAAATTATGTCACATTCCTCGGTCGAACCTTACATTTCTGCCTAAATCTAGGCCAAAGTAAGACAGACAGATAGATTCTATTATAGATTCATAATAATGGTGTGTTAGAAACGGTCCACTTCCAATTTTGTTGTTTGATTTTTAAATTTCAGTGAGAGCCATAAGAAGGCTATTTTTGGAATACAGACAAAGCGTTCAATTAGTTTATGGACCAATGGCTTTGGATACAGTTATATTTTTACTATATATATTTTTACAACATTAATTATAACATAATACTCGCTAACAGCAAGTCTGTCCCATAGGTGCAAAAAAGAGTGGAAGAATAAAATATTTTACAACCTAAATTTATTAATGTAGTTTATCAACTTACAACCAGAAATTCCCACACTGTAAAAAATAGCCCACTGTAAAAAATAAAACGGTGAATATCAGTCCCTGTAGCCAGTAGAGTATAAATGTATTTTCTTTAATGGGGCTGAATGTGAAAGCATAAACATCTTTAAAAAGTTACACAGGAAGGAAGGAAGGTATTACCCAGATTTACAACTGCACTGTGGTTTTGGTTTAAAACACCAAAAGTGGTGACGAGAAGACATAAATGAGAGCGTTTACACACAAAAACCTCTTACCAGCAGCCAGCATTTTGGGCTTCCAGCGTTTGTCCCACACACTACGTAGGTGTGGTTAACTTTCTGAATGACTGTGATGAAGTTATCACACTCCAACTGTGGGGGACAGACAAAAGAGAACAAGGAGTTACAATGTGAAAGTGTGCGGTGTGTGTGTGTGTGTGTGTGTGTGTGTGTTGGGGGGTGGCAGCAAAGGCCAGCAGGGGTATGGGGACAAAGAAGAACCATGCGTGGGTGAGGAAAAACACAAGAAACAGCGAGAGGCCTAGAGATAGAGGGGATTTAGCAGGGAAACCTGGAACGGTTCCATGTTTTAAACTTTTTGGCAGAAAATGCACATGGGGTAGGGTGTTACCCGTACAGTACAGGATGCGATAACTGCTGTCATCACTTATTTATTAGGTAAAGAAAATGTCTCCACTTCAACACTTCTAGACCGAGTGTGAGCATAAATATATAAATACAACCTGAATTGCTACTAGTACACAGCAACGCTCCAGTTAAGTCTATAGTTCATTTTTAATCATTAAGCATTATTTGGCTTTTTGCCAACAAGGTCGTCAAAGTGAGTTGCAGAAAATGAGAAATAATTCTGGTTTAAATATTGAAGATCAACTGTACTTCAAGTCATGGTGTTACAGTAGGGCATGCAATATTAGCAAAAATGAATATCTCTATCTCAATATCTTTTTTTAGATATAGTGACTAAATGAATAATGTCATGTTATGGAAATTTTCATTTTTAACTATATACTACCTTTATATCAAGTGTTTTACAATTCTATCTGTTTAGACAGTTGCTTTGTTAAGAACACACCCATTTGGCAGTGTTTGTGAAAGGGGTTTGGTACAGTATGTTAATTGCATCTTGGGTTCAGGCTCTCTTTGAACTAATCACCCCACCCTTTCTTATTTGGACAACCTTTTCAACTCCTATCTCTTGTAGATAGGAGGGGGTTTTATGAAGATGTCACAGGAGAATATAAGGCTATTTGTGTTTAATCTGCTAGAGTCAAACCCTACCCCCCTAACCTTTGACCTTATCTTGTGTATAAAAGGTTTCTTCCCACCTTCCCTGGTGGGACACTTCACAGACAGACAGACTTGGGAACTGTGTGTGAACTGTTTTCCATTTCTTGCAAGATCTTACAATTAAATTAATTTACAAAGACCATATATTTCTCTCTGTTCCAGTGTGGTATATTACTAAAATTTTCCATAACAGTAACAATATTGGACCAATCACAAACATTTGGTTTTCTATTTACCAAATGTTTGTTTTCAATATTTGTATCAAGGTAGTTGATAAAAGTGATTCTTACTTAAATTGTTAAATACTAGTGTCATACTTGCATTGTTTATTTATTTGATATTATTAAAAACAATAATTATCACACACCCTAATCTTGAATCTTGTCTTACAGCTTGTTTCAAAGGTAAAGGTGAAAATAGATGTGGCAGTAGAACTATCAGCTCTAACAGTACTGAATCAGGGAATCCTGTGTTTTATGCTCCTCCAAGAATCACAAGTTACTGCTTGAAAGTAAAACAAATGCTGGTTTATATTTTAAACCTTTGCCAGAGATGTATCACTGCCATTATGTACACGGCTAATGTGTAGCATTTTCTCTTTGGCTTCAATGGTTTGATTTCATTTATTTGTATCTCATATCTTTAATCTTTTTAGCGCTTGTCTTCTTTTTAAACATTCAAGTTACAAAGCATTGTTTGCTTTCATCTGTTTGCTTCCATGTTTCAGCACTGCATACAGATATGAAAACAAGTATTCAAAGTTAACAATTATTAATAGAGGATATTAAATATTAAGTATTAAGTAAGTATTAAGTATTGTGAGTTAGCTATTAAGTTTAAAAAATGTGTGCTACTAACCTCACTGCAGGGGGGTTGGTGAATGTGTCATGATGATGATGATGATGATGGTGATGAAGGATTGAAAGTGGACGAGGTGTAAGAATAATGATGATCTACCTTGGGTGGTGCAGCCTTCATCATACAGGTCGCCTTCGCAGTCTCATCACTTACCACTGGGATCTGGGAGTGGAGGAATAGTTTTGTTTATGTGAAGCTATTTCACATCAATCTTTCTCTAGAAACAGCTGCTTCCGAAGGAGGAAACCACAACTTGTTTTGGCTGCTAACATGGTATAAACAACTGTGGTGGAGAGTTGCTTGTGCCATGTTAGCAGCCAAACACTGCATTAGCCTGTCAAAACCAAGCCAGAAATAATCACAAAACTAGCCCAGTGTCACCTTAAAATGAAACCCCCTCTCTTATTTGTATATTATTTGGCCATCCAGCATTGACACTAGCCAGCATGCTATGCAATATTGAGTCTTTATTGACATGATTAGCTTGTCTTACTTTTCTATCCACATGGGGGCAGACAAACTTAGCTCTACATTGACGAAAGCATGACCCACATCCCCTGGTCCTGATACTGAACTGGGTCATTACTGAACCGGTCACCTCTGGATTCATTGTATGTCTTTTCTACAAAAAGAGAATGCTTGCTAAGAGGGCGAGCTATCTTATGTCACTTTCTAACTAGATGTCTAGTTATATGTGAAAATTTACTAGCCACTAACAGCTTATACCTCTCATTGACAGTAGTGTCAACAACTTCATAAGCAATAGCCTACTCCATCATAATTTACAGATTTTGGATTTATTTCTAAACTCCTCTGTCACATACTTTACAAGCCTGTCTTTTGTATGTGTAATTGGAATGAAGGCTTGTTATTGTGACTCCATAAGAATCCTCCATCCATAGTCCAGCCATATTCCCTGTCAAACAATCTTCCCTCACTGCTTGCTTATTTTTAAAATGAGTTAACTAAATGTAAAATAAAATTTGAAACGTACCTGCAAGTCTCGAACTCCTCTGTCAGTGAATGTCAACACGTAGATCATGGCTTGCCCCCCTACGTACAGTGAATTGGTACCTTCCTGGTGGTACATGCTCATGTAGTTCTCAGGTTTCGTGAAGTGGAACCTGGGAGGTTCTGTGTGTCACAACAAACACGATTTAGGGGGTGAACTGCTTGCCTACATGATTGTTGTTGTTATTAACAAAATGTTCTCCGTGTTGTTTTTATTGAGTTGAAACTATATGTGGTAATCGCTCTTCTCTTCAAATCTACCTTGCTGAGAAATTGAGCAGAGCTTTTGTAATATTGCCTTCAACCCATGGAGTGCAAGAGAAGCTCCTTTTTAACAAAAGCTGAACTTGTTAGAAATGTTTAGATAGGCCTACTTAGAATGCCATTCAAGGTGTCAAATCACTGTTATAGGCTAACCCACCCCTTCTCTTTCGGTTCCTTTAATAAGCCAGCAGCCATTCAGTCAAGCACCCATACGATTGAAAACCATACGATCTGAAACTAGACGGTCCGAGACCCTGGTCTCATATTTATACTAGTTTTCGCGTGTCGATTCAGAGTGAAGGATCTCAATATGCCCGTGGAACTCCCTATAGGTAAAGACCTTCTTTGGGCAATTACATAACAGGGTGTTTGATTGATATGACGAGCACGTAGAGGTCCTCTTTAACGTGTCGTGGAGGAATACATGTGGATTCATTGCACAGCCCTATCGATTGTGAATATATTAGAGGACTGTGTGAGGTTTTAGGGCGTGAGTGGAATGGAAAAGCGCTAGTCGTCATAGTTCGGCGTGGAATTTTCCATTGTTTGTGTGTGTCAAGAAAACTCTCTCTCGATGAGTCTCTCGCTTCCTTGGGCTCTTTGTCTTTTTTTATAAATTTTTGTTCCCTACTACCGCCTCCGTTCCCAAAACCCCCCCCCCCCCCCCGCTGCAGCAAGCTCCCACATTATCCCCGTCAGCTTTGCATGCACCTGCATTGCAGTTCTGCAGAGAGTGCTACAGTGTCGACCTCCAAAAAGGCATTTTTCACCATGATACATTGTAGTGCTGCCTGGCGGGTGTTTGATGGATGGTTACATACTGTGCTGTGACGCCATGTTGCTACAAAGGGTAGCCTACTGTAGACTAGACTATCAACACTGAGGGCTCCTATCTTCTTCACTGCAAGTTGAGGGGGTTAAGCCATGTACTGTAGCTGGCAGTTACACTGTTGCTAATCCGCCACTCAATTAAATTCGATGAGTAATTTAACGTCCAAAAGGCTACAGACACCAGCATCCCAGAATATAAAATACGTTCTAATAAGACTAAGAAAATTCGTGATATATAGCCTGTTGACTGTTTAAAAATACTATACTTAAAATGTACACCTAGTCTATATATTTAGGATGGATCCAACTAATAATATGTCGGGGTTAAGTAGGAATATAGTATAGTTTTCACCAAAATGATAATCGTGTCAGTGGCACTTCATTTGTGGCCGTGCCGGGGGGGGGGTTTACTATATAGACAGCGGGGGAGGGGTATTTAACATATCAATCCAATTTAACATATCAAAACCAACGCTACCAATATGGATTTATTTCTGCAGTAGGGCTACATTTTCAGTTCTCTCAATTTTAAGATGCTGTGTGAGCTGCTGTGTGAGATGTGCAAGGATGTTCAGTCTAAAAATTTGCTTCCAGCGCCTCAACATCAAAGTCTCCCTGAATTCATCCATTCACGCATCCATTCACGCATCTACAAATGTTCTGAAAATTAATCAAATGAATCAATTGCTTTTTTACATCGACTAATAACCTAGAACAAGATATGTGGCACATAGTGTGCGAATAAGGCCACTTGGCACAATGACAGGAGACATGAAAAAATATAAGACTGCCTACCGTGCACAACAAATTTCAGGCGAGGTGACTTTCCGGCAAGCACCACGGTAAAAAGCGATACCAGAGCCACATAATTCATCATTGAGTGCATGCTGCGTGTGCCTGCTTTGCAAAATGATTCAACCAAATATGATTTCAAAATCCTTCCTTCCTTCCTTTAAGCTGCCCGTGACTTCACTCTCCCGTCAGCGAATTGCGTCCTCTGATCTATGCAACTGAGGATTGGCCCCGATCGTTTGCCTTGTCTGCCGTCCTTTGCAGACCGTCCAGTTTGGCGAAGTCTTTTTTTTTCCGGCTCCACCTCGAAAACAAAAGGAAAAGGGGAGTGAACTATAGGAGAAAAGTGTTGAAAACTGCTGGCAAATTAAGACTGTTGGATCAGACGCGGGGTTTTACGCGTCATACCTGTTGCTGATTGGTTTGAATAGTTATATTCAAAGCATTTTAAACGACAGTAGCCTACATCTATTTCGTTTTTATTTTTAAAATAGTAGGCTGCATATTTTGAATACTATTGCACCCACATGGTCAATTTTTGTGTGATACTTTTTGCGAACGAAACTCTGCAAACGCAAAATATATATTGCCTTTACCTAGCAAGTTTTCTTTTCATGATGTCCTGTTCTATGAAAACAGAAGTTACACGCAAGTGTTTTGCGCTAAAGTATCTCACCCAGCGGCCAATAATTGTATTGCCAGAGCGCGCGTTTTTGCTGTAGACCTAATATGCCTATATTTAATACAGGTGTGAAAACGAACTATTTTGATGTGCGGGAGAGGAATTGTGTGTCGCTAATTGGATAGGATATGCTTGTTTGGTTGTTGACTAACGCTGTTCCCCGCAATATGGAGTTTTACCACCACCTGGTGGTGAATAATGAAATTTTAATTTTCCAGCACTATGTTAATTTAATAGGCTACTAATTTCTTCCATCACATATTCACAATAATGGTTAGCTATGTTAATACTAAAAGATAAGTTTTTATTTCGTTTAGTGTAGTCCAGTTGAATTTCGTTGAGTTCAGTTTTTGTTTATTTTTATTAATGGAGTTGTAGCAAAATTGCTAGAAAAAAAGAAACAAAGAAGAGCATTACATGAATACAGTTTTTATTGAGCCCATGCCATGGTGGTCTTTAGTCTTTAATTTATCACAGGTCACTTACACACTTTTCTGTACAATCCCGTTTGACCTATGCACAAACCAAACACTGTTAGGAGACCATAATGTTTGGTTCTATGTGTTTGTCCGTCATTGGTGGGAGTGGCTTATAATAACCACGTTTTATCCAGCCCTTGGCTTTCTGTACAATGGGAGCAGATACTTGTATTAGACAATATGACCAGCCAGACAGGGCCTGTGATAGCAGCCACCAGACAGACATATATAACAGATTGAGACATGCGGAGGTAATCCAAATGGGTTTAAATCTCTGGACATGTACGTGATTATCAGTTTTTTCTATCTTCTTCTGGGCAACTGCATGAGAGAAGGGGAAAATTAAACATTATTTCTGTCCATCGAATTCACTCAAAAACAGTCTGTCCGTCGTATCAGTGGAACTTAAAGATAAATCACTGTGTCACAGTAATTAAACATTTCCATGGTCATATAGCTTTTAAGTGGATTGGTATGGTTTTTGCTGTGCTAGTTCTTTGCTGGTCTTTTATTTCCATATACATACATAGGATAAGCTATTTGTTTACATAGCAGCATATTTCTAGTTGCTACTGCTGCAAACCACCTCTTAAAGCCCATTTTAAGCTCTCATATTTACAAAATGTGCAAATGTAATTGTCCCACCAGGGGGAATTTGGTTCTATCCAGGAGTTTAGACAAATACACATACAATATAATGGCTTATCAAAGCTGCAATTTTGCAACAAACACATCACTGTCATCCATTGCTTTAAACAGAACAAACAATCCTGGTGACTGACTCAAAGCACTAACATAAAAGGCTTTTAATAAGCATATGAAAATCCTTTTTCACCAGTTTTCCAACAATTGCCAAAGCATTATCACTAAGTAGAATTATCTATTGTTTCTGCTAAAATGACTATCTACATTTGTATTCAGATGATCAAACAGATAAACTAAAAATAAGCACACAGTTTGCAGGTGTAAATAGAAGCATTTATTAAAGAACAAGCATAATGGATACATAATACACATCTTCTTCCCTGGCAAGTATTGCTTTGAGTGTGCTGCATACACAGTAAGTTTCAATGGAGCTAGAGTGACATATTTGAGTGACACTATTCCTCCGAACTAGATTAAGCAAAAGCCAAACCAGTGGACAAAAACATGTTTCACCAGTACGTTACAAGATAACAATTACTAGGTTGTCACTCTGTCTCTCAGGCACATATTTTTTATAATGTTCTGTTCAATGACTGTGGATAAAAAATAAAACGGAGGTAAAAATGTAAAAAAAAAACAGCATTTGAATGTATATAAGGAATCATCTAAATACATATTAAATTCCTCTAGCAAAAGACTGGGTATTGATCCAATTTGGACCTGAATCAATTGCCTTAAAGCATAAAATTGGGATGAATACATTCCTATGTACATTGTAATATGCATTAGGCTTATGCGATCAATTACTTTACTCTCCTATAATGACTAATACTGCCTAGGATCCAACACAAACCATCACTAAAGCAGCATTCCATCATACAACCAAGGTCCTAAAGAGACCTAAACATGAAATATGCTGTGTTTCAAATGGATGGAAATACTGGGCTATAGTTATGTTTAGCCATTCCTTCTATCAATAGCTATCTGGTTCACATTTGAAATTCTCTAAATTCTTCCACTCAATGCTGAATAGGCAGTCTCCAAAGGGGTCCCCTGTGGATAAGCAGAAATAGTGACGTCCAGGTCAAAAGGGCCAACGCTCTGTTGCTGTGCATTGGCAAGTCATGCCAAAAAATGAGCAAAGCCAATATGGTTGAAAATGTAGAAAGCCTCGCTAATGTATCAAACTGAAACTGTAATCACACGTCACTCCCAAAATACAGAAAAATAAACAAAATAGTTAACCTGAAGAGGTTATGCCTACTGTAACAGTAGTCCTTGGCCTTTCTCTTCAAATAAATAAAGAAGAAATTGTCCCCATGGAAACCAGAGACACACAATACACTGTAAAAGTCTTTCTATTCCAGGATAATGAGATGTTCATCACTTGCTTGACATAGCCAAGTGTGCACTTATATTTAGGTTTTAAAACAAACTAGGATAGTTCAATGTGTAGCTCATCACATTGGCTTCGACTGACATTTCCAAAGTGGGGTAGCCTTCTAATAGAGGTCTGTGGCCTTGAATGTCTCACTTGGCCACCATAGAGGATCCAGAATGACTTCACCAAGTCGCATGTGGGATTAGATAAGTTTCATGGTGAATTTGCCGCTGTCTCCACCGTCCCCACCTCCTCCCATGGAGCTGCGAGGGACGAAGTCGATAGTCGCCGTGTGTTTGATCTGGCCTTTGCTCTGGCTCCAGAAGAACATGAAGACGAAGCAGATGGCCACCGAGCTGAGAAAGGACAGGAAGCCCATGGTGGTGGCAATGATCAAGGTCTTGGCGTCGAACGGGTACGGCTTTGCTGCCTGAGCCGTGGAGTTGACGGTCGGGGAGTGGGATGACTCTATCCAGCCTTCTTCTGTGAAAATGGGAATGGTGCGGTTACGCGGGAACCCCTTCACCTGCAGACTGACAGTCAGGCTGTCATTTCCGGCTGCGTTGCCTGCTAGGCATTGATACGTGCCGCTGTCTTGAACCTGGGCAAAACGCACCTCTAACGTACCATTGGGCAAACCCCGAATCCGTCCTGTCGAGGAAATCAAGGACTTATGAGATGCAATCCAAGTGATATCTGGTGCTGGGTCACCTTCTGCCCTACAGGAGAAGAGGACTGTGGTGCCCTCCTCTACCCTTGCCTCCTGTGGCCGGCGGTCCTTGATCCGGGCTGGCCGACAGGTGAATTGTATCGGAAGTTCCTTCTCAGAAAAGTCCCTGAACTCGCGCTGTCGGACCATATCAGGAGACGAGCAAGTTGGCTGGTGACCATCGAAGTTCAAACGTAACCGTCGGCGGACCACCCAGAGCAGCCGACAGTCACACGACAAGGGGTTTCCATCCAGCCTCAAGACCTGAAGATTTCCAATTGAGTGGAAGGCGCTCTCCTCCAATGTGGCGAGCTGATTGGAGGTCACATTCAACATCCGGAAATAGGCCAGTCCCCTGAAGGCACCTGGCTCTATTCGTAGCAGACTCCCCCCGGCTACGTGTAACTCCTGAAGTCTCAGCAAGTCCCCCAGATGGTTGCCTTGGATGACTGTGATAGGGTTGTAGGACAGGTCCAGGAAGCGTAGGTACACCAGGTGGCGAAGAGCTGAGTAAGGAACTGCACTGAGGTTGCAGCTGCTAATGACTAGAGAGGTGAGGTTAAGACCGATCAAGCTGTTGCTAGCTAGCGTGTCCAACGCTGGCCAGTGTGAGATAAACAGGCTGTGCAGACGGTAGAGGCGCCGGAATGCGTTGTTGGGGAGAGCAGAGATCATGAGACGTAGCATCCGTAGATGTGCCAGACTCTGGAGTTGCGACAGTGCCTCTGTAGGAAGGGAAGACAGATTGCTGCGTTCCAATTTGAATTCTTGCAGATTCTGCAGACCGACAAAGGCCCTCTGGGAGATGAACACCAAGTCGTTCTCTCCTGCCTCTAGTGTCTGGAGATTCACCAGTTCTCTAAAGGTGAAGTCTAGGAACACCAGAATCTCATTCTCACTGAGATCCAAAAAGCGCAAACTTGGCAGGCCAGAAAACACCCCAACTGGGATTATCTTGAGTCGGTTGTTCTTAATACGAAGAGTCCTGAGGTTCTGCAATCCCTGGAAGGCCTCCACCTCAATCATGGCGATTATATTATCGCTGAGGTCCAACTCTTGGAGTTGCAGGAGGCCAGAAAACTGGCGTCGTCCCAGAGTCTTAAGCTTATTGCGAGATAAATCCAAGCGCCTGGCATTGCTGGGAAACCCCTCCGGCACTGAGGTCAGATGTTTGGCAGAGCAGTTTACTTCTGTTCCGTCAAGTCGACACACACACCGGGGAGGACAGCTCCCTGCGGATACGCCCAGCCCAATTTGGACCACAATGCTCCATGCACCCCATCGGACGACAGACTCCACAAACATCTTGCCTCCTGTCTGAATGGAACAAGATTTTAGTTGTGTTGGTTTTCAAATGCTGTAAAGAACTGTCAGAACTGATATGAAACTTTACTGATCTATTATCCTATTTTGTATGCAGCATAAACTAACAGATATGGCATGTTTGCATTCATACAGTACAAGGTTTGTAAGTATAATTAGATATTTTAGAAGGACATTGTCCAAACTTGTGTCAAGACCTACCCTTTAACGTGGTAGTGCAGACTTTCATAACCAGTGGCAGTCAAGTGTGAATCACTCTTGAGGTGAATCCTCTGCAGTGATGTGGTTCAGCAAAACACATGTCCTTAAGAACAGCCTAAAGGAAAAGGAGAAATAAGACGGAAACAACAGAGAGAATTAATAAAAAGAGACAAATTAAAAATTCTTACCAATCAAAAGTGCTACGGTGGAAAATTTGACTCAACATTGTTTGTGCGTTGTTTGTGCCTTGAATTTGGTAATGGACCTCAGCAAAGTCACCAGGTCTGCCTTTGGGCAAAGAATTTGAGTTTATGCCAAATAAATAGTACCTGTGTCAGCCATGGGTCACAGCTGGGATGTCACATAAAATTCCAAAATCATTACAAAATAAAAATCCCACAATTTCAGTTTTTGAATACATTTTTTTTCATAAAGAGCCTAAAGTTCACTCAGTTTTACTGAGTCAGTATATAACACATGTAAACCACATGTAAAACCATACATTACATACTAGTTCAGATTCAATGGCTGTGTAGATTTTGACCTATTTTTGACAGAGGAATGCTACTGTTCCCAGATATAAATCTCCAATTTATTTTGAATTGGAACTTTCAAGATTGAGTGGGTATGCTATACTATAAACTATCAATCAAATAACAATGTCACTCTGGTTTTAGAATGACTTGCAAGTGCTGTATAAAATCTAATTTCTGCCCGCTGATATCAAAAGGCAAAGAAAAAATATGCACACAAATGAATGGTAAGGACTGAAAAACAGCAAAATATGACACACTCATATATTAATGTAAATATGTTGTATTTAAGTATGCTTACATTAAATTGTAGCATGTAAACCTGCCAACCTGTAGTCTATCATAATGCCACTAAAAATACACTTAAAAATATTTGAAGTTTTGAAGTACAACCTGCACCGGCTGTCGTCCATTACAGTCCGCAGGTCAAAGTACTATGTGCTGCGTCTCGACTGACTGACCAACAATCCCAGAGCTGAGGAAGTCCCACCAATGTTATTCATGCCCACAGTTCTTATAGCGCCTGGGATTGCTGACTCACAGCGCACCACTTGTGCTCCCAGATGCCCGGAGAACCCCAGTGCCCCCCCCCCCCCCAACCATAAGGCACTCCGTATCTAGTATTGGAAAGAGGAGGCTTACACAATTTAAACATGTTGATCCTTAGCCGACTTGTGAAGGACAGAGCCCAGCAGGTGTGCGACATCTCAGGCTGATGGGCGTCTGAGTGAAGCAAGGGTGCCAGTCGCTAAGCTCCCCCCCCTCTCCACCTCATCCACCAAGGGATCAGGATTCCTCATGCTCCCCCTCTATGAAAGCTAGATTGCAGCCAAAGGTTGCGGCCAGAGTCGTGGCAAAGAGTTGACCCCGTGTGTCAAATTAGAATCTGAAGGAATAAGTTAATGCTTAAATGCGTCAATCTATCTCTCGCCCTCTGCGGATCGTACCATATTACGTTACCAGGGAATTACGTAATCTATTTTCTCATATGCACGTCACTTTGATTTCCATGATGACACGGTTCTAAATGAAATGGGGAACAGCAGTCCTTTTTCAAAAATGTAATTTCTGTAGTCTTTCTCAGCCCTGTTTTGTTGAGACCTGCGGATATACAGTCTTTCATTCTCGCTTTCATTCTAGCTAAGCACTACATCAACTGATTTATTTTATTGGCTATGGCTTTAACAAGAGAGGGGGTTTCTATACTGATTGAAATGCATACTCTTGGGCCTTGTTGATACATTTTGAACAATACCACTCTAGTGAACTTCAATCAATAAGGAGTCAGGTTACAAGCATTAAGATCTTAGGATGCAAGGTTTGGACTTGCTTCACAGAAAATGGGTGGAAGTGTAATTTAGTCTTCAGCTTTTCATCAAAACAGTAACCCATTTGAAACTGGGAAAGGATTCCTTATCCTCAGGAAATCACTTCATTCCTAGTAAAGCAGCTCAAGGCTTCATGCATCTCAAATCTTCAAGGTCAGCTTTAGCTCAGTACCATTCAGCTTTAGGAGAGAAATGTTCATGACCATACATATTGAAAAAGTCCTTGGGGCAAAGGAGAGCTGACACACAGGAAGTAACAGACTTGACCCATCTTCTGGCAGAAACACCTGGAAGAACTGGTATGGTTATGGGTTTAATTCATGTGACACAGTACTGGCTTTGCTGTAGAGCCAGAACAATATGTTGTTACTTACTGAGTTCACTATCCAACCTCAAGCAGTGGCCAGCTCTTATCTAATATAACCCCATTTCCATTAGTTAAAGAGACACACAGTCAGTGTCTGGAATTACCCTACTGGTTGAATCTAGCATAGCAAAAACATTGTTGTTTTGGTTTGAAACTCAAAGAATAGGGAGTGGCTTGCATTCCCGCTAATCCCCCTACAGAGATTATAGGCTTGCATCTTCTCTGCCCCTCCCCGTACAGTGAGTTTTTTGTGCGCACTTGTGTTTCAAACATAAACACTGACCTGAGGAGGAATATTTGTGGTTCTGTGGGTGCTAAGATCCAATTGAAGAGTGTAGCTTTATATCTTCAAAACTACTGACTAGCTAATTAAGAGCTACTGTGCTGTATCTAAATCCTAAAAAGGTGTTCAGTAGAAAAGCATCAAATCTTTAAAACTAGATCTTAGCTCTACCCATTTACTGTAATAGTAACCTCACTCTGGCATTGATCTTTTTCTATTACTGTATATGGAAACTTGAGTTTGAATTTGACTGCAGGCCAAAAGTTCTGTTACTGCAACAGGTTTCTGATGTCTAACATGGAAAACATGGGTTTGGTGGTGTCACTTGGTGGCCTGCAGGGCTGAGACTCTTTTTGTTTCCTGAACATGATTTAGAAAATGGACACCACCAGTCACTGCTACACTCATTCGACAGAGAATACACTGCGTGAGACCCGTGGCACTTTTCAGCACTTGTCTGTATGCTATTTTTAGCCTGTCACTGTGCGAAAGACAAGTGCTTGGCTCAAATCCCCAATTAAGGCAGCTGGAACAGAACAACACTCTGGATACCACAATGTGTGGTTGTACAAATTGTTACAAACTATTTTTTCCTAAAGCACGAAAACAGCACATCAAAGAAGTCTAGCGGTGTCTGTCTTGGGAACCAGAGAGAGACTAAAAAAGAGGAGAAAAAAGAAATAAAGAAGAAGAAAAAGAAAAGAATTGGGGAGGCCGCTTGCAAGCATCAATTCCAACCTTGGTGTGTTGCCGTGTTTGTCTCCCTCTCGGAACAGCTTGTGCCTCGTAGTTTTACAGGTCAGAGTAGGCTGTTTCCCGTGCAGTGGTATTTACAGTGTCTCCATAAGTAGGTACCCGGCTTCTGAGAAAACATGCATGGCACGCTTATACGTGGTGTTGTATTTCCAAACCGTCCTCGTATTGTATTCCGCAGACCCAATGCTACTGTTCTCTGTAAGCTAACCCAACGCTAATGTAAAAAGAGTTGATGGTGACCCAAAACCCATGCGATTCCAAACTCAAAAACGTTGAAGTCAAGTTGCGTAAAAAAAGTTCCATGTTCCAAAACATGGTCGTTGTGTTCCACAGGTGAGCCCGATTCTGTCATGAAATCCCAGGTAGGTCAAGCCAATCGTATGGCGGTAGTGACGTCATAGTGGTTTACTGTAAAGTGACACTCTCTAGGGAATATCTATACCTTTTGCCTATTCAAGATGTATGGCTGTGTGTGTGTGTGTGTGTGTGGGGGCGGCAATAGCGTTATCTTGCATGTGTGTGTGTGTCTGTGCTGCATTATGTATGTGAGTGTGCGTATACCTCTGTGTGTGTGTACAAAGCCTGTTGTATGTGCATGGGAATATGTGTCTTCTCAATCACGTTTGTGCGTGTGTGTGTGGTGTGTGTGGAGGGGAGATCTGGAATGTGTGTCTGCTCAATCTGTTGATGGTGTGTGTGAGCAAGAGTGTGTGCATGCGTGTGTGTTTGTGTGTCATATGTATGCCTACATGTTTATGAGTTTACTAGATCCTGGCACCTGCTGCCATGTATAGCAGCCCCTGAGGCATGCCCTACCATGCTAACAGCATATATTAAAAGCTTTGTGGGCACAACAGCTGTTGGGCACATAGTTGGGGAGACAAAAGGACGCTCAGAATGTCGAATGTACCGTCCTTGCCTTCACATATGCCAGCGACGTCAATGAGGTCACAAACTCGCTTGCAATCTCGGCATGCCATTTTTAAGTTCATTGTTTTTTTTAAACAGCTGCAGAGAGGATGCAGGCCTATCAATGGTACAGTAATATCCTGAAGCGAGCTTCTGTTTGTCTGACTGTGTATTTGAATTTGCCATGTGGAGGAAGATAACAGAGACTGCATGCCGGTCTGGCAAAGAGAATGTGGCTGTGACAAACACGATTGTATTAATTGGGTGCTTGTGTGCCTGCGTATTTCTATGGATGTGTTTTATCTGCGCGTGACACTTTTCTTGCATAGAGGGTGGCATTTGTGTGTGTTTGACAATATGCACGGTACATTTCGTGTACAGAGTGTAGGAGGGGGACAGATGTTTGTGTATGTATAATTTTTAGTCACTGGGGACAGAGATATGAAAAGGTGGGTCCCTGCACCATTTTCGCAGACACTGAGAGATGAGTTGAGACCTAACGGGGTATACATACATGGAGTATTTGCACGGAGACTGCGTACAGGGATAGAGGCCGAATTCGGTGACACTGACTATGTTGCCAATGAACCCTTTTCACAGACGTGCACATTGATTAGCAAGCATTGACAAAACTTCATTGTCCGTACTTGCTAATCAGAACACCTAAATCCCATTATTAATGGTATTAGCTCCAGCTATGTTTAGCCTAAAAAAGGTCCATTCCTTCCTTTAAAACAGTTAAGACACTGCACATGATGGTATGCAAAGTGCACTGTCTGCAATATTAATAATAGCCCAAATAAATGAGAGAAGGGAATTAGCCTCAGTGCAGCTCCGAGGTGAAGTGACAAATGAGGTCGTTTCAGCTTAGATGGAACGGATTCATCAAGGTATTGTTGTAAATGAGAGGAAGAACTGATTGATGGTGCGAAACAAAGAGTTATTTTGCCTGATCGGGTCGTGTTGAAAATAACACTTAGAATGATCCCTTATCAAAAATGTGACATGCTTACTATATAGACTTCAGATACACTCAAGTCCTTAAATACTAGGAAGACAGCCTATTGCTGGATGTTGTTGATGCAGAACATAGCATATTGCTTTATAATGCTACGGAAGGATCTTTCACGCCTCGGCAACGTAAAGAACAGTTATTTTTAGTTTTCTCAACAGATTCACTACATTGGCCCCAGAAGAGGGAAAACATCACTACGTTTGTTGTAGTTTTGCTTTTTCACAGAAAAGCAATCCCAGATAATCCTGTCACACCCGTGGACAGGTGGAGCTTTTCCTCTCTGGCACACTTACTGGCCTGGCTGCTAATCTGACCAGACGACCCACAATCCCACCTTTATTCCATTCCACCCAGAAATAGGCTTTAGTGGCGCCAAAAGGCCAAAAACAACAGAGTAGTGCTACTATCAAATACACAAATGAGACATCGCTTAAACTGGACACTGGAAGAACACAGGTTGGATTCCCACAGCAAACAATGTCTTTGCCCTTCAGCAAATCACTTTCATCGGAAGTGATCCTGCACTGTTTTCAGTTTTATCATCTTTCGAGCTGTCTGAATCCTGTAACTTCTTGGTCCCGCTACAAGCAGTTCTCGAGCAGTACCATCGAGCCGAGTCAAGT
Organism: Percopsis transmontana; assembly: GCA_025447815.1. NCBI lineage: Eukaryota > Metazoa > Chordata > Actinopteri > Percopsiformes > Percopsidae > Percopsis > Percopsis transmontana. The sequence goes on from JAOEHI010000457.1 coordinate 20,328, forward strand.
TTTAGTAGGAGTTGTGGTGGGGTAAAATGCCACTGGTAGGGAGCATCCGATGGCATATACAAATATACTCTAACAACAAACGATCTAACAAACAACACGGAAAGCCTTTTAAGACTGTCATGCAACTGCGCCTGGAGGTCGCGGCCAGCCTCACTTCCGGGTACCACCCACAGGCTAACGGGCAGACAGAGCAATCGGTGCAAGAGCTTGGGAGGTACCTGAGGGCCTATTGTCACGACTGACCTTGGGAGTATGCAAAGAACACCCATCCCCACACCTCCACTAGTCTGTCCCCTTTTGTGGTTGTCTTCGCCCGCCAGCCTCCTCTCTGCCCTTGGTCGAGGGAAACCTGTGACGTTCCAGCCGTGGAGTGTTTCCGGAGCACAGAGGCCACCTGGTCCGCCGTCCAGGCAGCAGGGGCCTGCCAGAAGCACTCTGAGGCCCAGGGGACCGTGTCTGGCTCTCTACCTGGGACCTCCCTCTCCGCCTGACCTGCCGTAAATTGGCACCCCGGTATGTGGGGGTATGTGGGAGGAGGGGGGGTACTGTAATAACCGGAGCTGCTCCCCCTCCCGAGCTCGCCAGTGTATTAAACCATACACCGACCGTCCATACATCCAGCGCAGCCCAGCTGCCACACACCTGTTGCCAATCCCCTCATCTACCCTCTTCTAGTGGCTATAGTGGGAGGGTGGATGAGGGGAGTTGTAAGTGATTGTTTTCCATGTGGACTCGCTACTGCGTGTTTTTTCAAACTTTTTGTAAAAGACGCTTTTGTTAATACCGTTACGTTCACTTCCTTGTCTTCGTCTGCACTTCCCCTCCCTTACACAATGCTCTCAGCCAAAGAGCATTTTTGAGAGAGCCAAAACGGCATTAAAGCTGCCCATGGGACTATTCTATACCCCATGAGATTGGAAATGTCCTCTAATGGGGAGGCGAATCTGCCAGCCGCCTCCCCATATGGAAATTATAATGTAGACTGGAGACAGTATGAAGTAGAGCTTGGCAGTACTTTCCCTAGTAGGCCTACACTAAACAATGGCATGGATTGTAAAAATATACCTCTTCGCCTGAGGATGAAATAAATTGTCATCTGCACTGACCTAATATAATAGTCTAGATAAATCATTCTCCAACAAGAACACTGACATACTTCCTGCGCATAAAATGCCCTCTGATTAAATTGCCCATTTGGCAGAGTCCCAAGAGTCAAATCCTTGGCGCTCTCTTGTTGATCTACATCTCTAGCCACACCACTGTTGTGAAACGTGTCCTCATTATGACAGTGGGAGAGACCAGATAGTAGAGACAACGAGAATTGTTCACGCCAAGACGAAATGATAATTCCATTTTTGCAGACTAGAGGAGAGACATTGTAGGGGAAAAACACAAATAGTTTCACACTTTATAATAATTGCCAATTATAATAATTAAAATTGTGGACGATTTGGACGATATGATGCAATACAATATGATACGATAGGCCTACTATGTGATAATATGATAGGATACATGATACTCTTTATTTTGCTGGGAAATTCGTTTTGGGCTACTGATTTCGATACAACAACAAGAAAACATAAAACAGATCAAATTGCATATATCCCAGGTAAAACACAAAAATAATGAGTTTAAGAGCTTTACAGTGTAGCTATAAGATACAACTTTACAGCTTTAACTTTCACTTTCAAAACCCGTTCACTACAATCACTATAATCGTGGCAAAAACGCAATTAACAGCCCAACCAAGTTTAGCTTGGTTGGAACCGTTTTTAGGTTTAGAGAGAAAACCTCGCGGATTAATTGTGCCGCGTCAATTCACGCGTAAAGATCAGGGCGACAAAAAGATGAAATTGACAGCGACCATTTTAGCACTCTGCATTATATTAGACTGCATGTCTCTAAACTATATTTCGGGGAAAAGTGTTCTGACTATAAAGATGCATAGGCTATCTGGAAAAGACTCCATAATGTTGACGCCAAAGACTGCGATAAACCACAACGTGGCTAAATTTTAAATGAATCAAAAACATGTAGAGTGCAGTTCACAGCACAGTCACTATATTTGCTCCAAAGCCACATCACTTAAAACTGAGATATAGTCAGGATGAAACGAGTGAATTCCAAAGCTAGCAACTTACCAGCGGAAGGTTTCGTTTAGAGGGAACATTTCCACAATCTTTCCGTTTCTTCCAAGCTTCCAAGCTGAGCGCAAAACTGGTTTAGCCTAAGACCAGAGTTTAAAAAAAACTGCCACAAGATTCGATTCTTGTCATTCCATTCGCCCTCTTTCTTCTGTAGTTTATCCGTGACTGCGGCACCTCGGGAATTTTAGAGGAATTACACTAGTGAAAAAATAATTGAGGTCGACTTCTTTATTCCCCCCTGACGCTTTGGAAAGCGCGCCTTCCCAGGTGCTCTGTCCGCGGTGCTGATATCGCGCCGCGCACTCGGGAACGCGCATCCAATGCGTCCCTCAAGGACAACGTCCACGTGGAGCAAGTGAGAAATCTTTGGATTTAGTAATAGATAACAGGTCCGTCTGCACAAAGGGAGGGAATTCTATGGCCTAGCCGAAGGAATTAATGTTGTATCCGCGCGGACCAACTGACGCGCAAATAATATGGTGGCAAAATCCCCAAACCCAGGGATTTGCAAATGTTTTTTTTCTTTTTTTATCCGCTGTTCTTGGATGCTGGCATGTGTCCAGGACAGTACACTGCTGTCACATAAGGACGTTAAAAGGGGAGGGGGTCAAAGAAATGTGCGTGTCAAACATATCTGGCTTGAATGACAGCTGGTTGCTATGTAAAAAAAAAGGAGGGGGCGATCCCAGGTTGGGAATATCCCCACGCCTAGCATGGTGGGCACGCATGAACACACATCTTTGCCATATGTCTCTTATCCCCCCTTTTTCTCTCTGTCCCTCTGGTTCATCCAACACTTAAGTAAGTAGTTTATTGTGGGAATCTAAATACACACATATCTTTAATTTTATACAAAAACCAGAAGGTAGAATTCACTGAGCATTAATCTCATTCTCATTCGGTATGTCTCACCTCAACATTTGTGTTGACGGAATCGAATCCTTTTTAGCTAACTGAAACCTGTTCAAATTTTAGTGTAATATGTTTAATGTTTAATGTTTACAATCACTCTTAAATTATGTTTTTATATTTTTGTAACTAAAGCAATGTGGCTACTGGCTCACAGAACTAGGATGGTTCAAAACAAACCCTATCCTCTGTAAATAGTACTCACTGCTCATTTACATTCCGATTGCAGTCAAGGAACAATGTGGTAACACTTGCTGGCCTATATTGCAAGATGGGAAGAGAGGAGAGGAGAGAAGAGAAGAGGTCTAATAATTTTCCATGTGGATTTATGACCACATTCCCTAGGTGACATTACTGTATACTACAAAACTACACAGAAAACAGGCCACTTATCGCACATAGGAAAGTAAACTTAATTCTACCTTTGTGGCAAATCCCCCTGAGCAAAATAAATAAATAATAATAATTCCAACAGAAGATGTAAATCTAAACTCAACCATCCTCAGAGACATTCCCTGGGGGTTTAAACTTGTAGAACTACATCTCACAGTTGACCAACACATAGTCTGGACAAAAGGTTAGGTAGAGTTATGTTATCGTAGCATATTAACTGTTGCTAGTATTAGTAATATAATTGGTCTTTCTCTTACCAAGCCCAAGAGAAACCAACAGCATAACGCAAGACCCTTTCTTTTGCAATACAACTGTCATTTCCTGTCAGGGTTCCTACCCGTACACTGGAGCGAAATATATTGGCATAGCTACAGTACATAAAGGGCTGTTTCCTGCCTCGCCACCAAAGCTATGCCTCAAATGATTTCTGCCACTACATAGAGTTTCGTTTCATGGCATTTTCGCCAAAATGCCAAGTTATCCTATCCTACTAGAGAACAGTAGTAAAACCTTTCGGTGAACTAAAATAATATTTCTCTTTCAACCTCCATTGGGTTCCATTGTTTTTTAAACGCTGGATGGTTTGGCATAACCACTTTTATGACAATGGAGGTTGCAACAATTTATTTGGTTTATTTAGCAACTTAAAATATGTAAAATATTAAAATAAAATATAATATATTAAAATATTTCTAAACAAACAACTGCATGTGAACATTTGAGGTAAGGAATGTATACAGGCAAGTGTTTTAATAAATGTCACTATAACTTTAATCCAATGCCCATCCTGTCTGCAGCATATATGTGTACTTATGTTCACCCTTAACATCTCTGTTCCGCTAATCACCAGCTGCCACGAGAAGTTCAATCAGCACTTGCTAAGTCAGCCGTTTGCGAGATACAAAGGTTCAGCCAGAGTTCACAGGAACTGCACAGGTCTGCCTGGCAGTTAGCGCAGTTATCCCCCAGATAAAAAGCCCTACTGTAAATTCAGAAACACCGACATTACATTCATCCTTGAATCCTTGTATCCTCGAAGCACAACAGCTGACCCCGTCCACTCCTGGGACATCACACTAGCTGGGCTGACCCTGCACGCTAGCCAGAGCATGAAAGAAGAATTTCCCCCGTGGGGGATAACTACAGTGTGTTCAATCTCAATTATAGCAAGTACGGTGCGGGCAAGGAAATGCTTACTTCATTTTAATGCATTGTCAGATGTAAAGGTGGTAGGAGAGAGTGCTTCCCACAGTATTACTGAGTCAGTCAGGTAAGTGAAGCATATGTTATTCATGACATGATGGAACCAGCCATGTAATTCCCCGAAAACAATGTCTGGGATGCTAAGTATACTTAGCAATGTTTTTTAACATTTGTTTTAAAACCTAGCCAGCAAAGATTTGTTTAAAGGTACATTCCTCACTTGTCTAATAACCCAGAACCCTACAAATTCCTGTCCCAGATCACTACTTATATTTGGAAACATAACATAACATGTGCCTGCAAGGGTGTCACTTAAAGGGGAGGGGTCGAGGAGATGTGTGCCTATGATCTCTGTAGGGGGAGGAGTAGAGAGGGGCGCCAGTCATTCAACACTCAGGTAAGGAAGGGGCATGTGCTCTCTGACAACAGAGCAGTCCCAGGCACAAATCTAGTGTAGGTGTGTGTATTTGTACCCACAATGATGTATGTAAATACGCGCGCACACACACACACAAGAACCCAATTCCTTGCCGTCTAAAGGTAAATTCACATGAGGGGTATTTCCATCTTGTAGTAATTCAGGATTGCTTGAATCCTGCATCTCGGCTTCCTAGGACATCTACACAGTTCATCCTCACGTTCCATTTTAATTAATCCTCGTTCGCCTGCCTGCGGTTCTCTGATTAGAGCCAGGCCGCCTCACGGTTCCACTCGTCCCTGAAGTGGAACGCTTCAGCATCTGCCAGGCGGGATAGATTCTCTTGACAGACCTCTAGGAGAAATCATTGTTTGCTGCAGAGGCACATGAGGTTATTAGGTTTAACAACACTTAACACATGGTCAGGTTATTACAGGCCAGCTGCCTTAGTCCGTGCCCAAATTCACCTGGGACATCTGAAGTGGGCCAGAAAAGCTAAAAAAAAACAGGGTATTAGAGAGAAATCAGATATCATATATGAGAATTTGTGACATTGATTGATGGGTGTTTGAGAAGAAAGCCATTATGCAACGTTAAATAAAATTGTAAAATTGGATTACTTAATGGAGCAATATTTTGGTGTGTCTGTTTCTTTTATCTTCAAAATAGCAGTTTTAGCAGATGGGACAATTGCTTTAGGAGTTTTGATAGGGTTTCTTTTTGTGAACTGTTCTTAGCTCATAGGTAACCTCCAGCACTTCAGTTTAAATAAAACCATGACAATTTTCACATATAAAGTTTAAAGGTTTACACCCGAGAACAGAAATGCAGTTTGTCTGACCTAGCGTTTGACCAGGAGAAGAGGTTGTAGATAGAAGCGACAGGAGGTAGTGACAGTTAATCGATGACTAGCATTTGGAAGAGACAGTGTAGCCCCTGGTTAAGTAGCTACACTGGTGCGTCAATCCTTGTTTTAGAAGTAGAGTGCTACTCTTGTCAAAATCCAGAGAGGTTTAATTAGATTTGGTCTCTGGGGGAAAAGTGTGCAATGAACAACGAGAACAAATTAGGAATTAGGAAGCTTGACCTGTGACCCTCTGTTGAAAGAGTGCTAGTTATAGTAAAAGTCATACAGTGGCACAAACGGGACTTTTGTTATTAGCCTGTTCTATGTCGGTGTCTTGCGATTCAGTAATCTTACAAATCTGTAAAATATACTGAATATCAATTGTTCAGTGTAAAGATGTTTGTCATAATTGTTTTGTAGTCCTAATCTTCAAACTTAGTTTTCAATGTAGAGTGCCATTTTAGCATGAGAGGAGCATGACCACATTGTCAACAGCGTGTGGCGCTACTTCAGATCAGATGCTGTGACTGCATGAGAGGAGAACAATTTGCAGCTTTGATACCTCCCAGTGAACCCAGTGTTTATCTCTCTCTGTCTCGCTGTGTGACTGTGTAAAACAATTTCGTTTTTTTAGACCCAACACACAAAATGGTGCCCTAGGCAAACCTCCCAAATGGTGCAGGCAAGCTCCTTGCCTGCCTATAGGAGAAACCGCCTTTGAACTCTGACACAAGGTCATAGGTCCACAAGTTTATATGTATTTATACTGTATATGTATTTAAATCTGATGACCATTTCTCAGTAAATAGTTAATGTTTACAGCTTCAAGGATGTATGTAGGATTACTTTATAATTGATACGCTAATCGTTTTTTTGTGAAGTATTCCTTAAAGGGCAGGTATAAAAGTATTACTTGTCATTGAATGGTGTGTGCTTGTGTCTGACAGTCTGACTGTCTGACTGTCTGACAGTTGTTTTTGTAATGACCAGTGGATTGAAGTTTTGGTCAGGCCTGCTTGAGTGCTTTCATGCAGGTGAATGAAAAGAAATGACAAGAGGAAAACGCTAAATGTAAATTCGATAAATACATAAATACACATGGGCTGTTACCAACGTAAAAATTGGCTGCCTACTTTCCTAGGAAGTATGCAATTCAATCTGAGTTATTACCAAACTAAACAGGTAACAACTACACGGTACTTAGTCAAGTTGATATTTAATAGTGAAGGTTTTTTCCTAGTAATTAGTTTGTACTTTCTCTGTATTTACATACTAATCACCTTTAGTAATTACCCAATAATAGATTATAATTTACCATATGCTTACCAGGTAAATACTAAGTAATTAGTTTGCAGTTTCTCTGTATTTACATACTTGTTACCTGTGGTAATTACCGATAACAAACTATAACTTACTATATATTTACCGGCTAAATACCTAGTAATTAGGGGACTGTAAAAGGTAGGGTTACCGATTATTCATCCGCAAAATGATAATAGTTTGTGGGAAAATATTTCAGTGTAGAGTATAGTGATTGATTTAAATTCTTATGCAATAGGTACAAAAATTTAAAATAAACCAGTGTAATAACTCCCAGTCGAATATACATCCCCAGCCTACTTGTAAGCATCCCGGAACAAGATGCCTAACCCCTACCTTACCTAGTAATGGAAGCCTACAATATGTTGCTTTGGATAAAATCAAATACCATAAAAACAAATAATAAACAGGCCTACAGTATAATTGTATATCCATAAAAATTATGAAATTGATCAAAATAAATAAACACAAAACAAAACCAGTGTTTGCAGTGAACATAATTAGCATTAAATAATCATGTCCAAGTTTGAGGTAATCTGGCAAATATAACTCCCCAAACACACAGATTCAAATCTCCGATCTCCACCTGAAGCTCTGGTACAATTTCCACTAGTTTAAAGGTCACTTTAATGCTATGGATCAAAGCATACAAGTGCAAATAGACCTATTAGCTTTTAAACCCATGTTGAAGTCTCAGCTGTTTCCTCATGAAGCTGTCCTAATGAGGTCCCACTGTTCCCCCTGTTAAAACATTGGCACTGTTATAAAGTGACCATCACTTAAGCTAGAGTCCCCCAGCCCATTTCATTCTGTCATGTAAGCAATGTGACTTTGACCCCTGTCTAAAAATATGCATTTGGAGACAAGCACGAGGGACCAGCAACTTTCACTCAATCTCCTGTCTACTATTAATCCCTAAAGAGCACACACTATGAGATGAGATAGCTCAGCAAATGGCAGATCAACCATTGAAAAAGAATCTTCGTATGTGTCTGGGTCTTTCGAGTCTGTGTGATATGGGGGCTTATCTCTGCATTGAATAAACACTAATCCCTAAACGTATGGGCACGTGTGTGCACACCGACCAATCCCCATAAAAAAGATTAGACAGGAATTATGAATGACTCTGATTGGGTGCCAGTTTGCAACAGGATTCGTTGATAATGTTTCTAGTTTACACGACTTTGGCCGTGGAGGAAACACCTACAATGGATTTACATTCCAAGGTCCTGCGTGGGTTTAGCCCTGGTTGCAGTAACACGCACAGCTGTGGGGTTTGGATTGAGTGTGTGGCAGCAGTCACGCTTAATGGTTGAGCACTCACGACAGCCTGCTGTAGCTGGACACGCCACAGTCAGTGTTTTTCTACAGTACATGACAGTAGAAAATTGATGATGCCCTTAATACAATTACTGTAAATAATAAAATGCAGATATATCAATTGTGTTGGTGACTTCATTGTACATTGCTTTTGTAGGCCTATTCAATTTGCAATGATTTTACTTTCAGTTTCAGCATATACATGGATAGTGAAGGGAGCAAACCATGACCTTGAACTCTATTGATTCGTAATCAGATATATTTGTTCTAACCCTGTTGAAATCCATCCAGATGATCTTTTTAAGATGTGAAAAACACAGCTGCAGGAATTAATAATGGGTAGCCTATATTTGATTTTGGTGTACAGTGTATTTTCAATGCTTTCTCGTTGGCACACCTAAATCAAACATGGTGGAGGGTCAGGCTTGCAATTATGGCCAAAAAACACCATTGGAGGCTGCTGAAACTACTAGGTACATCCAGTTGCCTGTAAGAGGTTACTGGGACTACAACTCCCAGATTCTAAGAGCTGGAAGGAACCACAGGTGACAGTAATCACTGACACAGGTAAAAGATGCTCTCTCAGCGTGCTATGAGTGTGTTACTGCTGTTACCTCTTAGCGGTCACAAGCTTGCTGGCGGTCTCTTTCCTGCGCCTCCCTCTAGTGGACCTTCAAGTGTTGTCTCTGTATGTTCATCCAGTTTTAAAGTTTGGATGAGTCATCAGTAAAATGTGATCATCAGCATCTACAGTATAGGCTATGCAAATTGAATTGATTTTTTTCTTTGTTTAGAGCTGAGAGAATCTTCTTAATAGGCAAATCATACCCCTATGTCCCTTTTTGTTTGAGAAAGTATACTGGAGTAAAGAAGAAGAAGAAGAATTAGAATTTACTAAATTAATTCAAACATCAGTTAAGGAAAACATATGAAATGTTTTGAATCTTAAAACCTTTCTGTCTGCTTTTTTGCATTGCATTACAAATAACTGCATTTGCATAACTCGTGCAGACATTTTCTATTTTCTCCTGGAGGTAGTTGTTTACTCTATGTATTACATTCCAAAACAGCAGAAAACAAGAGGTACTTTAAAAACGATTCATTCAATCCAGCTTTTCCTTGAACAATAATGTCAGCTTGGAATGAAAAAAAAGGCTAATCTGTTTGAATCAAAACAAGGCTTTACAAACCCTTTCAGAGTCTAACGCACTAATCTCTGAACTGGTCAGTGAAAAGTGCAGACAGTTCAAAGCAAGGTTTATGGCTTCAACATCTCTGCCTATCACTAGATTGATGGTTAGAAAAACGTGTAATGGACAGATTCAGAAGGTACTAATATGATGTGGAAATCCACAGATCTAAATCTTAATATAACTACATTTTCTACGGAGACTGGTCATAGGCTCAGCTGACTGCACATCCTGCAGATTTAGTGTTACGTAACACAGCCCAGACATGGATACATGAAAAATTATGCACATGGATGTTTCTATAAATGCTCTCTCTGCAGACCAGCCCCACTGTGAAGTAACTCTACTTCTTGTTATCACAGTGCCTCTCTACATCCCGTGACCAACTGAGTCAGCCAGGTCTTATGACGAAAGCAGAGGATTCTGGGAGCAGAGCTGTTTCCACTTTTGTAGTGGGCCTCGATGGGTTTTCTCACAAAGAGGAAACAGATGTCTTTGCTTTCCTGCTGCAGAGGAAGAGTAGGCCTAGTGGAGTGAGGGGGGAAAACATACAGTATAAACTGCAACTTAGACGTTCAGTATAGAGTGTCAGGTTACCAGATCAATTCATCTGATCACATTCATGCATTTGGATTAGGCCTACTCTGCAATTAGCAAAACCAGAATCTTAACACTCTAACTCTCTAACTTAACAAGTAGAAAAAGACTGTAACATAATTGTATAACTGTCTATAAAGCCATCATTTGCATTTTCTGTACAGTATAGGGATATCTTATTTCACCTTGACAAAGGAAATACAGGCGAAACCTTGATGTAGTAAAGAAAACATTAATTTCATTGAGTTGTTTTGCGGTGTGCTGTATTTTCTTTCCTTTTTTTATTTGTTTTCTACATGCACACTGCCAAATATACTTGTGTGCTTATTTGTTTGATACTGATCACTTCAGGCATATCAGGTTATTAATCTATCACATTCCAAGCTAATTCCAGCCTTTCAATCGAACGCACAGGTACACACACATGGTCAGGTCATGACCTGCTGGCTGATGCTATCTTCTTTGGTGCTGAGAGGGGGATGGGTGGTCACTCATAGATTGATGGAGCTGCTGTTCTCCAGTTTCATTATCTAAAGTGTCTGGCTATATGGAACCATGAAGTAAGGAGTTTAAACTAAAGCCCATTCCCTGACCTGGTGGAATCCACTGAGCAGTTCCAATGCTCCGAGGATCCTTTATGGGATGAGTAGTGAGTGAGTGATCATTGACAAGAACCTAAGCCTGATCATTCCTGGAGCAGGCTGATGGCCTTTTATCACACTGCAGATTGTGTGTGACCTTGGGAAACGCGGATCTGACACTCTGAGAGGCAAATGCCTCTAATCAAGCAAGTTCATCATCGAATTTTTGTGGAAATTCTTGGAATCCATGTGTACAAGAGGCATAGAACATTCTCTAAAGATACTGATACCATCCACATCCACATTTTTTAACTAAAACCCTTACACTAGACATCCAATTTTCAAAAGTAATAATATTGGACCTAGTGACATACAATGAAATAAAATTGCCTTGATAACACAGAAATACACATCCTAATGCCCTACTGTATTTATTTACTCCAAACCCACTTTGTGGAAGCTAAAATTTCCAATTTTTGTTTAAAGTGTGGCATAGACAAAGTGCTATCTTTATACAGTATTTCAGTATAGAAGAAATAGGTCTTTCATCCACAGAACCCATAAAAAACAGATTCATCAGTCAGGAGAAGGTAAGTATCTAGCATGAAGGGAAAATAACAAACATGATAGGCTTTAAGCCAAATCCATAGAGAAGCTGGATAGCTCTCGTTGGGGAAATATAGGCTGAACTAAACATTGAGCCTTAATCAGCTTACTGATATTTTTATTGTTTTTGTCTTGTGTGTATTTTTTATGAGAGGGGGTTTATTGTGAAAGGGGGTTCACAACAGTCAGAATTATGCAGTTATTTGTCCATAAAATACAAGATCGTATTCTTCAGTATAGTGGGGCGGTATAGCTAAACATTTCATAACAATTGTTTATTTTGTGATAAAAGCACCAAATTTGGCAGATGTGTTGATAAATATATTGGGAACAAAACTTGATATTGGGTCATCAAAAAAACCTGGTAGACCTGGCATTTTTCAAAATGATCAGCGGTTGGTTGGACCCCACTAGTAATTACGCAATTATGATTACAATTGCAACCAAGTGGACTAATTTGAATCTCAAGGTTGCTAACATTTGTCATCAGGTAATTACAAATAAAAAGCTTCTAACATGCAGTATAAGATCTCACTTTTGAAGCCACACTTTAGAAGTTCTCTACAAACATTTGGCACCCTTTGGCAAGAGGGTCCATTAAGGTGTCCACGAATCAGCTACTTTGGTCCATCCATATTTTTCAGGAGAAGGCACAGACTGGATAGCTATCAGACTTTTGGACCAAATGCTAGCTTGATAACCCTGATAGAAAAAGCTAGAGCCAGCACTGTTTTTTCACACAATAAAATGTAGTGTCACACCAATGTAGCCCTTTCGATCATGCGAGAGTTAACGAGAGAGAGAGAGAGAGACAAAGACAGAAAAAGAGGATTTTCCAAAATATTAAAACCACGGCCAATAATTGTTATTTTATCTAGTCCACCGGCCTGCTTCAGCCCACAGTAGAATGCAGCTTCAAAACTAGCCATAAAAAGCGCACCGTAAGTGCAGCAGTATTAGGCCTATATTGTAAGCCAACATTAAATCACAGCATCCGGTGTTCAATCATTGCTTTTACATCTTGTGTGATGTTGTGTCACTGAGCTGATGCACTGCCATAATTTCTCTGCTACGGAACCGCAGACATTCTAGGGCGTCACATCTGTCGTAGCCTACATGTGTATCAGAAAGGCTGTTCAACGACGGATTGCTGCATGGGCAGACACCAGTAGTAACATTTAATCAACCAATCGGACCAGAGATGTCATGTGCCCTTACAATGTTGCTGATGTTGATTCTGGCAAGTTTTTGCTCATATATGACATATATGATAAGCACAAATCACATGAAACCAGATCTTTTCAATTCTGATTTGGGCCTCTTTCATATGTGGTCCTAAATCAGATACAGATCATTTTGCAATGCGACCTCAGTCTGAACATATCGGAATTCATGCGACTTCACTCTAGATTGACATTCGTCACGATTCTGACACCCGATGAATGCAAACATGGAAGACCGTTGCGATGGAGGTAGTCAGTGGAGGGACAGTGAGGTGTCAACCGGATCTTCTCCCATGTTAATCACTTCATCATTATTCATTAATCAGAATGCCAATCTCCAATGGCCCAATTGGATTTCTTCAATTCAGATTTCTTCTAAATATATTAAATATGAGGCACTTTTATCACAAAATGAACAGTAGCTTTGCCGCACCACTAGTAGCCTACAGAATACTACGTCATGCAGTGAGTAAAAAAAAAAGTGAATACAATCAGGTTGAATAATTCAGTGACACATCAGTAAACACTCACACCTTAAACAAATGCATCCACCAAATATATTTACACTATTATTTGTATTAGTAAAGCTAGTAGTACAACTTTTCAGTAAACTCGTCACTAAATATGCGTGACTATATGGCTGTCATGAGACAGGTTCATATATACACTCAACTCAGGATCACAGGCTGTTGACTAACACCATAGGGAAGTAGGTACCCCGTGCTCACCCAAAACCAGACTGAATGGTGGTGACAATAAACAATATTAAGATCAATTCCAGTTGCTACCAAGGGAATTTAATGCAATACTGTATATCTTTGCTCATATCCATGGTTGATTTATAAGCCTGTCTGTGCACTGCTTAAAATGTTATTCTTCTATTTTTATTCCATGTATATTTACTACCTTTACATTAAACAATATCTGCCTAAAGTTAAAGGCTGATAGCTAATGCTCATCATTATGTATTCTACTGTACCGTAGATATAGTATTTGTCATCACCAGTGCTAAAAACAGTATTTACTTTGCATTTATTGTTTGCAATACAGAATGACTCTCCATCTCTGATTATCAAAGATTAATAGTATGTTTTTCGTAAAATATGTCGGTGCTATCTACATTAAACAATGCAACTGCTACATAAATAAGAGCTACTAATTTTTAGGCAGTTTTTGTTATTAATTTGAAAAAAGGCATGCTTTGGAAAAACTTCTCTTGCAAATCTTTTTCATTAGCCTTATAGCTTTTTGAAATAAATCTATATCAAACAATGCATTTGAGGTTTACATTGTTCTTAGGTCTGTCTATAGGCCCAATGTTAGGGTTGTAATGTGTTTCTCATTTAATGAAAACTTTGGCATAAAGAAATACATTAAATAAAAAATATATTAGATTATACTATAGTTTGCAGTATCTTAAGACAATATCTTCCCAAATGTAAATCCAAATGCAAGTTGCGATTTCTATTCCTGTCAATGGCCTAGACGTTAAGACATACTTCACTTTGAAGTGGAAATCGGACACCTGACATAATTTGGTTCGCTGCAGTTTAGTGAGAAAATCCAGATGCGAATTCCCCCTCAGTCTTCCCAGACTTCCCAACCACACCTCCCAAACATTCTAACTTCTAGTAAAGCTACTTCCTCAAACGCCAGAAATATAAACTCACACACTGACCTAGTTGAGCACGGAAAGAACGCGTCGGACTCCAAAGAGCTTCACCAAACTCCACTCCAATTTTGAACCAAAGGTAAAACAACATCAACAAAGCATCTTATCATACTTCGAAGTGAAAGCGTTTAGTTTCGTTTTTGAGAATTTTTGTCACTTCAGTGTTTACTCGAGATTTAGCAAGCAAACTAAGACAAATTGTTAACATGTTTTATAATAGTTATTAACTGTTAATTGAATTTAGCATGTAACAATAAAAGTATTATGGCAATGATGATGATAAACGAGAAAATCTGCTAACGCGACGATCTTATTGATAGATCATATTTCAGAAAGCCATGGCTCAGTAAATGTGTGTGGTTATTGAATCGTTATGACTTATGTATAAAGCCATGTTGTCATTTTAAACCAATACGTTTCAATAATTGTACTGACCTTGTTCTACAATGCAGTTTTAAAGTCGTTTTCTTCACTTTCTCACTGTCAATAAACCTTTATGTGTGCATAAAGGTTTTTTCACATAAATTCTTTTAGAGAAAGCAAATGACTTAAGCACAATGCTTCAAGCAGTGGTATTGTTGCTAGAGTAGTCTTGATAATAATGTGTTCGAAACAGAGTCCGTACATAAACGAAAGAGAAATGAGAAATCAATGTAGAAATGGAGAATAACTGTATCCCTGAGCAGAAATCAGAACCCTAACCTGCAGGAGGGCCAAGAATGTCCCTTTTGAAGGAATAGTGTAATATATTCTGTATTAAGATGTATCCAGTGTGCTGTTGTAAGTTGTAAGTTGAACAGTTATTGTTTAACTTAAAAATTAACTGTGTGGATGGGTCGCAGAATGCTGCTGTTTGCTTGTGTGTTGCTTCTGGGGGTCTCAGTTCTCAGCCATCCTATGGACCAGGCTACACTCGACGCCCACTGGGAGCAATGGAAGATCACACACAGAAAGGAATACAATGGCCTGGTGAGTGTCTGCATGTCTGTCAGTCTATATGCATGTACCTGTATGTGCTATGGGTACAGAATGTATACTAGTAGTATGTCTATGAATAGGGTGTATACTGCTGTGCGTATATATGTATTTCTGTTTATCTCTCTGTCTCTCATTATCTACCACCTTTAGTCTGTGGAGGTCTTTTGTAAGCAGCGTGTGGCTGTGACTGTTGGTTTGTGTCTGAATCAGTCAGACAATCTGTTTAAAGACTCTGGGTGTTCTGGGAATCCATTTCCTGTTTCACTTAGCAAATTCCAAAGATTTTCTTCACATTAAGCAATGGTGAGGAAATTAGTTCTCTAGCTGATTGATGAGTAGTCCTTTAAACCAAGTGCCACTTGTTACTATATACACCAAAGGTTTTAGCTTCTTTTTTATGTGGTAAACATGTGGAGGCTTCACAAGCTTAGACATCTTTAACACATGTTTTTATTTTATTAGTTCTTTAAAATGAGTAGTGCACAATGTAAACCCTGTGAGGCTTAGAGTTTAGAGTTCCTTTGTTCCTGTGCTCAGTAGATAGTGAATGACACATACCTATAACGCTGAGGTTATGGGTTGATTCTTGCCGAGGTTCAATAAATACCACTTTGTCCTGTCAGGTTTAGAGGTTCTATTTGCACAGGAGCTTCTCATATTAAAATGATTAACATTCATTACTATAAGATATTCCTCTGCATGCCATTTAGGCATCTGTAAGTATTTGAGTTAGCACTGTGTACGGTACTTGTGAATTAAACCATTTCTAGTGACCTAGCAGATACAGGACTTTTTCTGCCTCCTTCTTTCAATCAGTCAATTTGATGAGAAAAGGTGTAGAAAAGACATTGAGTCATTTTTTAAAAATCATTACAGGAAGGTTTACTTTTGTGAAATAATCCATCTCAATAGGTCTTTTACAGTCATTTTGTTTATTTGACTGTATTTTAGTTTCCATGTGTTTCAATGACGGAAGTGTTAGCAAAAGGGTTTCGGGTGAGGTTCCTGTTACTGCTGGGAATCTTCACTGACTTTTTAATGGACTCCCTAGCAGTACAACTCACGTGAGTGTACTGTGTATAATAGACATGTTTCTTTTTTTTTGGTCTTAAACATCACTTAGTGCTCCTGGTGCTGGTTTTAAACTAAGCATCTGTGTTGCTGTCTGTCTCCGCCCTCTACTTTACCTTAGGCTAGAGGTCACTGCTGTGTGTGTGTGTGTGTGTGTGTGTGTGTGTGTGTTTCCATATTTGTGTGTGGATGATTTCCTCTGTTTGTGTTATATATATATATATATATATATATATATATATATGCGTACATGTTTCACGTGATTGCGTGATTGTTCCTCTCAATCAGGAGTACACTCACTGTGTACTGAGCAGATAGAGAACTCTCTTTCATCTGCTACAGAATCCCCAATTTGAGTCTCTTGTCCTCCAACAGTACAGGACCTCTAATCACGACAGTCTCCTTGAACTGATATGCCTCTAATAGAATCAAAGTCGACTTGCAATATTTGCATATTCCATTAGTGGAATAGATATCGAGATAGAAATTAATTATTGTAGTTATTCTAATGGATGGATAACACAGCGAATACTAAGTAGAATGGGTATTTAATTAAAGTAAGCCATTGTTATTGTCATAGCACTGGACAATTGTACTTTTACTATATGTGTTCGTATACTTCTGTCCATAGACATACTGTTTGTATCCTGAATTGTGTTTGTGTTTGAATGCAGCGTTACAAAAACTTGTAACGTGTCTGGCTCTTATCTGTAACCCTGCACCTACAGAGCTAATAGGTTCACATATTCTCTACCCCTCCCTCTACAGCCAGGTGCATTTGAAGTGTACAGTTGCGTTTCAAACACAAACCGTGAGGACCATATTCCTGAGTAAAGCAAATATTTCGTCCCATCATCTTGGGGAGATAAATAAACCAATCATTAATGTGTCAGTTGTCTTGCCCTAACAGCAAAACTGACATATGAGTCAGAGAGATGTCAATCAAACAGAGTGTGTACACGCCCACAGAGTCCTGCACATTGGCCTCGTTATGATGCCATTGTGCTGTGCTGTGGGTAGCAGTATGTAGATACACTAAGTGGCCCATATCAAATACATGTTACACGGCCTTTGTGTTATTGTTTCAGGACGAGGAGGGGATCCGCAGGGCCATCTGGGAGAAGAACATGCTTATGATTGAGGCCCACAACCAGGAGGCAGCCCTGGGCATGCACTCCTTCACGCTGGGCATGAACCACCTAGGAGACATGGTGAGTAGACTGGTGACATGGGCGTTGTTAGCAATTCTAGCTAATGACAATTAACTTGAAACTTCCGTGTGGTTGATGTGTGGCCAAAAGGCCTCAGGTTCAATAGTATATATATAGTTTTATTGTTCTTTTAATCTTTTAATTATCTAAAATGTGATTTTATTTGAACAATGTGTTCATGGTATACACCATTTACAAATTTTGATTAAATATCTAAATATCTATTTTTATCTTATCTTATCTTTATCTATTATTATCTCAATCTGTGCTTGCGTACTTTGTAACATTTATACTGTCATGACTTGCAGAAATGGGAACAACTTCTTTTTGGGGTTTATGATTTTAGAACCAGTTCTCTAGGTGAAGGGGCTGTGTGTCTCACAGTTGGTACTTTAAACACCCTGCGTTTGCCTGGATAAATGCTCTCTGAATCTGAAATTTTATCAGTAAGTTCCCCTTTGGTTTGGTCACATGTCTCCTGGAACACACAGTATTTTAGGTCAGTGTCCCGAACATGCAAAACAAGTCCACTAAGTGACAGCAAAATGTTTTACTCTGCTAAAAAGGCTTAGAACGGAGTAGAGGGGGTTTAAGCTGTCTGTAGCCATCTGTGGCTCTGTGAAGGAAAACAAAGGTGTGTGTCAGGTTGGTGACCATTAAATCAACAGCAGTCAGCCTAGGTCATGACTGATGGTTGTTCTTGCACACCCTGGCAGCTGTTTATCAAAATTGAAAGCAGGAAAGCAGGACTGATTAATTATTGCGCCCCTTCTAGTTATTTATTTATTTCTGGCCTACATTATTATTTTGGGGGTTATTTATTATTGACGAGTGCAGGAACACAAGAGATTCTGTATTAATGGCCAATGTCATGTTTATGTGGAAACAAGTGGCTTGGAAAATTAATCATGTTTCTCTTTTAATTTTAACCAAAAGCACATACAGTATGTGAGATTAAATACAGATGGTCTGTGTTCCTTGCAATTAAGACACTCAACACTCCGACGGCACTATCATGAAACCATTAGGAAATTGGGCTGTCATGCAAATGTAGGACTTAATTTTCTCCAAGATGATTGCAAATGAATGTCTCTGCTAATTGATCAGTTTATCATGGAATGTCATGGCACCCAGCTGCCAGCTCAAGGAGTCGATAAAATATTTTCCCCAAAGACGCAAATAGGATATTTCAATGTCATTGTTCCCTCATCTCTCTTTCCCTGTCCATTCCATTTCCATTTCAACTCTTTTCAAATCCTACCTTTTCCTCTCTCATCTCATTGTTTCTCATCTTGTCTTTGGCATTTATAACTCTATTTTGACTACTTTCTGTATTTTTTTATTCTATTTAATTTTAAAAATCTGTAATAATAATCTGAATTCAGATTAAATTTGAATTTACCTCACCTCATTAAAGAAATATTACTCATATTTGACTGCAGTCCCCTCCCCCAAATCTCCCTCCTCCACTTTCTCTAATACCCTTATCTTACTCTATGTCTAAAAATAAACCCATTCTATCCATCTTCTAAGTGCTCATGTATTTTATTTCTTGTTAGAGTCTCTCTAACATCTTACAGTACCTGATTATTCCTGGGTCACAGGAAAGATCTGTTACATCTATTGGCAGTGCCTGGTGACTCTAAGCCTCAGCATCTGTGTTACGGCTACAGAGGGCAGCCGCCTATGTATTTTACTGTTGCTGCTGTTTTATCTGTATGCTAATGAGACTGTGGGTTTCCCGGCTGAGGATGAGGGGATTCCTGGGAAAGTTAGGCCAGATCCCGCCTCCCACATCGAGGACTCCTGATTGGAGCAGCATCGCAACCCTGCTCCAACCCCCGAGCTGCCTTGCAAACCGGAAGCCAATCCCTGAGCTGCCTTCAAGACTCGTTCTCTATAAATAGGTTTACCTACTGTGGCGGGGCAGCTACCATTCACCATGTAGCTTGCCCCTGTGCTGGTCACATTTGAGGACAGTGCATTTTTGTGGCCACCATGTGTGTGTAGTACTACTAGTAGTAGTTTGTGTGCCTTAAGTTAACGGCCTATGTGTGTTGCCTGTAGTAGTGTACTAATCGTTGGTACCACTCCTGGTTTTATCTTTAAGTGTTATCTTTTATTTTATGAAATCTGCAGATGTGGGCTAGGGTTTAGTTACTACTGATACATTTTGGAATATTAGATTGTATTAGATTAATTAGGTTTAGGGGTGCTGTGCCCCCTGTATTTTTGTTGATCGCTAGAGAGGGTTTTTGGTTCTCCTTTTGGTTATAGTTATTAATCCCTTGGTTAGAAGGGAACACTTTTTGTTATATTCTGTTCTTTGCTTTACGCAGCACCCACTTGCCCAATTTCTGTTCTGACTTCTGTTTATTTACCCCCTGTTAATAAATAACCGTTCCACTTACCAACTACATCTGGTTTATGTTTATGTCCTCCATACCCCTAGCAAGCGGGGAAGTAACAAAATTGGGGGCACGTCCGGGATACCAATTGGATCTGGTGGAAAGTTATTTGTTGATCGGAGGTTGAGGGGACACGCCTGAACTTTAGGGGGAGTGCAGCTGGAAAATTGAGCTATGGCGGAGCGTTTTGATTTGGATTATTTTGTAGCCAATCCGACCCGAGACAAGATTCTTGCTTGTCGTAAAGACGACTTAATTTGTATAGCCTGCCATTTTGGAATCATGGTTGCCAAATCTTTGTTGAAAATGGATCTTCCAATCCGGATTATTCATTGCTTGGTAGAGCAGGGTGAGATTGTGCTACCTGAGCAGACCCAGTCACCTGTGGGAGTGACACTTCCGGTAGACATCCCTACAGAGGTAGAGGATGTGTCCAGCCAAAAAGCCCAGCCTATCTCGGGGGGGGCCGGCGAGGCAGGTGAGCGGGTGAAAACGCTGTTCACTCTGCCACGCTACGATCCATTATCGCCCAGCAGCAGTGCTCATTCCAGGGATTTTGGATGTAGGTAAGCATATAGCTTTGGTACCAACCTTCCGTGAGTCCGAAGTGGATTCCTATTTCAGTGTTTTTGAGCGCATTGCTGCTGCGTTACAATGGCCGACTGGAGTTTGGGCTCTCCTACTCCAAAGTAAAGCACAAGAAGCCATCGCCGCACTACCTCTGGAGGACAGCGTAGACTATGAGAAGGTAAAGGCTGCCATTTTGAGTATCTATGAGCTGGTTCCTGAAGCATATCGGCAGAGATTTAGGGAGCATAAGAGAGAGCAGGGCCAGACGTATGTTGAGTTCGCTAGAGAGAAGGGTGTACTGTTTGATAAATGGACTGCTGCCAGTCAGGTAACTGACATTAATTCACTCAGGGAGTTAATGCTTTTGGAGGACTTTAAGAGGTGTCTCCCTGACGGTGTTGTGATGTATTTGAATGAGCAGAAGGTGCAGAGATTGGCGGCAGGGGCTACCTTAGCCGATGAGTATGTTCTTATATATAAGACTGCTTTCTCCCCAGTAGCTGGTAGTAAACCATGCAGTAGCCGCCGCACGGCATCCTCACAGCCGTCTAGCCTGCGTAATGCATCACAAGCGCTGAAAGATGACCGTAAGTGTTACTACTGCCATCAGAGCGGACATGTAATTTCTAACTTTTACACGTTAAAGTGTAAAGAGCAATCTGCAAGAGTTCCCCAGCCTAAGGGTGTTGGTTTAATCAACTCAGAATCCCACACGCTTAGTGGTACTAACGAGTGTAGAGATGTAGATGCCTACTTTAAGCCCTTTGTTTTTGATGCGTATATTTCACTTACCGGGTTGCCTGCTGACCAGCGTTTGGTAAAAGTGTTGCGAGATACTGCTTGTTCACAATCAGTGATTTTAGATTTTAGCAAGCGTGTTGCCTTTCACTGACCAGACTGCCTGTGGTTTTGGTTCCATACTGCGTGGCATTGAAATGGGATATGTTCCCCGCCCTGTACACCAGGTACATGTTCAGTCCGACTTAGTTACTGGTTTCTTCCCAGTAGCTGTGTGTCCCGAGCTGCCTGTCCAGGGTGTAGTACTTCTGATGGGTAATGATATTGCCGGAGGCAAGGTTACCCCCATACTAGAAGTTCTGGATTTGCCGCCGAGTGATGTAATTCACGCAGATAATGTCAATTTTGCTAACGTTTTCCCTGCCTGTGTAATCACTCGTGCACAAGCCCGTATGAGTGGAAACGAAAGCGCTGACATTGATTTGTGACAGTGTGATCATGCCAGCCTTCACCGGGGTAGCTGACGTGAAAGAGGTGCAGGAGAAGCCTGACAGGGGACCTCAGCCTGAGGAGGTTGAGGCAGAGAAGTCCCTGAGTCCTGATTGTCTGCCAGTCACCCGTGAGCGCCTCGTTGCTGAGCAGAGAGCTGACCTCAATCTGTTTAAACGGTTCTAATAATAATAATAATAATACATTTTATTTAAAGGCGCCTCACTGGGCCCTCGAGGACACCGTACATAATTAAAAACCATAATAAACAAGAAACATAAGAAAAGACAATGTAGATTCTTTAAGTGGGGTATGCAATTCTGAAAAGGTGAGTTTTTA
>JAOEHI010000458.1:0-12500 GCA_025447815.1 Percopsis transmontana
AGTATTTAGTTTCCCCAACAACCCCAGGTGTTGTTGGGCATTGTTTCGGGTTTTCGCCCCTGTATGTGTGGATTCTCATTGAAACAACGCTGTCTAGCGTTTCATCGGCAATTCCGCCTGGCTGTGTTCCTCTGGCTCGCGCTTACTCTCGCTCACTACGCACCGTTACTACAGTAAGCAAGAAAAATCTATGATCGTGATTGGTTGGTAGATCTGTCGCTATTGGTCACCCTGGGCCATTGTATTAAAGGCTTGGGTAAACCCCTTCCTTACAATAATAATAATAATAATTTTAAGTTGTGTATACTTATTAAAGATACTTATTAAAGATACATTAAGATGTACGGCATACAAAAAAATGCATTGCATTAATGGTGCATCTTCGCATCAATCTGTCCCTTGGTCATCCAAGGGCCAGCATTGTTCTGGCACTGCGTGTTTCACCTGTTAAAGACTAGAAGGTTTTGGAACAATATCCAATTAAGCTTCATTGTTTAGATGGTTAAGATCCTAGCCTACCTCAAGTCCCTGTAGAGCTGCAGATAGACACAGAACACAAGTCTACAATGGCTTGTCTGTAATTAGAATAGTAATGCTAAATTAATCATTTTCTCGTGATATTTAATCAGTATTAAGGCCGTATAATGGGCCTTGAGGAAGAGAAGGTTATGAACCTACCTACCAAATTAAGTCAAGGAAGAAATGATCAAAACTGCAGTTATGTAGTTTGTCTGCAACAAAAGTGATTGGCTCTTGGTTAAAAAGGATACAGGTGCCTGGATGGACTGCTTATACAATGCTTATTTGCATATTAGCTTATTAGTATATTACATAACATAGCCTAAATCTCTATTCTAAATCCAGCCTGTTTTAGCCAGTTGGTTACAGACTGTGTTTTGATGCATGGACGTTAATTTTCTGAAGCTGTGTGGCACTCGTAACCAATAACAACTCCTTCCTCTCTCTCTGTCAATCACACACCCACACACACACCTATGAAATCATATTCTCTCACTTTACCTCTCAATCTATCCATCTCTCTCTCCTGCTCTCTTTTTCCTATCTCTCTCTCTGTGTCACACACACTAACACACACACACACACACAACCCTGCATACCAGCGACTGCGCCACTTTAGTTGCCATGGGAATGAGAGGATCTCTGACCTAATTAGTCGACGCCAAGCGCTGCTGAAATATGCACGGGGGCTCCTGATGATACCACTAACTAGCGCTGAGGAATTGTGGGTTAAGGGGGCCGTTTTATCCACAATTCAACACATAGAAGTTCCCAGACGGAGCTTCGACTGCGGCGTAGAGGGTATCTTTGCGTCGAAATGGAGATGGAGATGGAGAACATGGAGATGACGGAGAGAGAGGAGAAGACAGAAGCGGGGGGGTGGACAGGCGGGTGGGTGGACAGGCGGAGGGGAGGGAGACGAATGTGGCAACAATAGCGAGTGCGTGGGAGAAAGGTGCAGAGAGGGGGAGCGTTTCAGCGACAGAGAGAGACTCTGGAACTGTGGACCATGAATACGCTACATCCTACCTAAGCTAGCAGGGCTACAAAGCAAGCTAAACACCTGGCTGTGAATCGCCAGAGATAGTGGCCCCCTATTAGCTCAAGCCTAGTGTAGATTTGAAAGGAACTGGCAGGTTTATTGGGCATTCATCAGGTACGATGCAAGGGATCTTTCATAGCACAGGGCTACCGCAGTGTCCAATAAACTTGGTACACTTGCAATGAAATGGGAGATCAATTGATTTCAATACTCCGAGGAAACGCAAAAGGCCCATTTAGAATGTCTGATCTGAAGAGAGAGACAGGATGACAACCCATAATCTAATATTACATTCTCTTTATTACGCTGTAAATGGATACTCCGGAGGCCTTCCTTCTATTCTCTCATTGCTGTAATCATACTAAAGCTAGAATGGGATTCTATTTGTGGTAATGGATTTTCTTTTCAATGCCAGCACATTGGTGCTAAATGGGTGCGAAGGGGACAGTGAGAGAGAGACGGCTTTGTCCCCCAAATTCATTCGTAACGCATTGAAGAAGACCGAACACATTCTGCGCCCCACAGGACCCTGCAAGATGACAATGTGTGTGAGCAGTGTGTGATCACCACGGTGGGGGAAAGGACCCAGTGAAACCTCACTGCCCAGGTCTAGAGGGGGCAGAATAGGTTAAGAGTTAGGGGGGTCGACTGCCAGCTGAATGGCAGTGGATTCGATCTCCAAGGAACCCGGCCTACCTGTGTGCATCCTTGAGCAAGATGTCTACCACCTAACTCCCCCCTAATACTTGTAATTGTGCTCACTGTAAGCCCCCCCCTGGATAAACGCATCCGCTGAATGACCAACTTGCAAACTAGGATGGTGGTCTCCCAGACGAAAGGTCATGGGCTCCATCCCCGACGTGTCTACCTGTAAGCATCCTTGAGCAAGATGCCTAGTCCCTGCTTTACCTGCTCCCTAATACTTAATCGTAATCGTACTCAATGTACATCGCATTGCATAGGAGTTTCTTGTCGAGTGTACAGGTCCAGAGCGAGCCGACAGCAAGACAATACCCCATGCTATCTATAACAGCAGCCTGTTGCTGCAGTTTGGCGTCGTGTTTTGCATTCAACACATGGTCATTATGGTCTGACTAGTGGTGGGATGTTCTAGGGCTGATAATAGAAATAGCCCTGAACACAACCTTCGAAGTCCCATCCCTTCCTCTATTTCCAAGGGGGTTCTAATCCCATTGTGTGAACTATAGAGCCCTGGCCGTTGTAATATCAGGTAAAAATGTCTTTGTGGATGCGGCTGGGAGCTCTATAGGTATACATGTATATCCCTTATGTCTGTAACAAACCGAATTGCTTCTACAAAAGACAAAGCTAAGAGATAACTTGGCTGACCCTATGAGTATTGAAACAGTGCTTCCAATTACCGTGAATCAGTTAAACTGGCAGTGTATCCACGTTGGTGGCAGTGAGTGAGTACAGTAGCTAGCTAAAAGCCCCCCCCAGACGGGGAGAATGGACCAGCATGCAGCTTACCTCGGTCACTGTCATACAAGTAGGCAAACTTGTCCCACTTGTAGTACTCAATTAGGCTGAGCAGTGGCCCCTTGATGTCAGGCCTCATCTGGATGATGAACTGCTGCTTCCCATCCAAAGGGAAGCTGGGAGTTATGAAGGAGACGTGGAGAGTCCCGCAGAACGAGGTGATGGTGTTGACCGACTTCTTATCGTAGAATCCAAAGATGGCGTAGACTCCTCTTGAGAACTGTGAACAGACTGGAAGAGGGAGAAGATGTGTGTCATTTGAATAGTGGCAATGGTTGGCATTCATATGGACTAGATCCAGGCAAGCTGCAAAGCTAATTTTGCATAATTTTGCTTGCATAATTCCACATTTATAACACGCATCTGCTAACTGAGCTAGCATCTCACTGCCTGGGTCATGTGACTAGTATACATCCAAGAGATATTATAACTCTTTAGTGACCTATAGGGGCACATCTTACAAGCTGATTAATGGAATATAGCCATCTATAATGTCTACCAAGGGACTTTTTGTCTGCAAGAGACACAGAAGGATATGTTAAACCTTTGTGAGTAGACCTCATGAGTAGACAGTTTAATATAAGAGAAACTAAAACGAGTGTGAAGGACCCCTATTAACTCAAACTAAAAGTGATGTCTTCAGCTTGATTTGTACTCAGAGAGTCTGAGGACCATCTAAGAGTGATGGGTGAGAGAACTGAACACAAAGAGCTACTCTAGATAAACACTGTATGTAAAACTGCTGCACTTAACTATCACCTCTAGATATAGGCCAATATATATGGCCCATATACAGTATATGAGTGTATTATCCCCATTTTGTGCATTGAATGGCAGTTTACATGCCTAAGAATACAACTGCAATCATGTCCGTGAATCGCTCGTTTTTCACCCTCACAAAGAGGCTGATTTTGTTTAAGAATTCATGACCCATCACCTGCCACATCTATATATTCTAACAGGGATCATTGTCTACAGACCAGAAAAGCACCATAAGAAGAAGAGGAAGATGAATATTGGATGTATATGTAATCCTTTAGCTGCAGACTGTTTCTCAAACACTGGACCAGGGTATGCAGAATGGCATGTTGCTTGTAAATGTTGTACTGTATTGATTGGGCAAGTTAATCTGACTTATTGACTTGGACATGCCATGTCTCTCAGTGCAATTAATCCAATAACTCGTTTCCTCCTTCACAGTAAAACTGGGATGACTTGCTGACAAAGGTAACTGGGGTCCGTACACATACATCAGATGCGAACTGCCTCGGCTTGTGTTCTGCCACTCTGACATGCAACTGCAAACTGTTTTTCATGCGTTAGTTTGCCACAAGCAGGCGGAGTGCTTAAGGGTGTTTTCAACCAAAAAGTGAACCAGCTGCAAACAAACTCAGCCAGAGACATAACGGAAGAGACAGGCCACTTCAAGAATTCTCAATAGAACTCTATTATATATATATATATATATATATATATATATATTATTATATTATTATATATATATTTAATAACTGGGCTGCTCCACGGAATACTTTTTCTGGGTTAATGCCTCACTCAAGGGTACCTCAGCAGCAGAAGTTGCTGAATACGGGAAATATGGGTGTTATAATTACACGTAGGTAATTTAGCGGACACTTTGATCCAAACTATTACAAGCATCAGGTACGTGTAGGGGTAAGTCATCTTGCTCGAGGATGCTTAGAGAGGTATGCCAGACCTTCCTGCCCCACAGGTTACAAAAACGTATCCCCTCTTCTGGGGAATTTCAAACTTGTACAGTTAATCGCAAGCCTTACTCAACTATCCCCACGCGCTTTTAAAATACGTAGGTTACAAAAACATGCTAAACATGCATACAGATGCATAACCCATGATTAATGGCCAAGGCCAGTGTTCAGATGCCTAAAAAAAAAAAGCTTCACGTGCTGTATTACTTAACCTAATGACATCGAATCACAATCATCTACGGTGCATGGTACAACATAGTCAGATAGCTCCATCAATACGTAGCATTGGTCCTAATCCTTTTAGCGGATGGTTTGTCCACAGGACGAATAGCCCAAATCTAATTTTGTCCTCACAGTAACTGTGAGCTAATAGAGCAATGTGTGGTTCTTTTGTTAACTGCCACAAGCACAATTGAAATCAAATTTAGCACAATATTGTGAAACACTCTATTTCCAACAGACGCAAGTTCAGCACAAAATGTCTATTTGCAGGCCAATTTGTTATTTTGTCCGGTTGCTTGACGAAATAAATCTGAGCTACCTTCTTCTTTCTTTTGGAGCCCCATTTGAATTACGAAGACAGTAAATTGATGCACACTGCGCCCTCTATGATGTCACAGTAGAAAATAAGCCCTTGAGGTTTGATGGACAACACACCTTAATTTCTTTAATATGTAATTTTAATATGTAATTAGGGTGGAAAATGCAACAAAGAGCTATAACTTCAGAAATTGCGTTTGAGGAAAGACCCATTAAATTCGAGTCACATCTACTGAATTCCAATTAAACTGTCGAGTATTTGCTTTCAGGAGCCCCCCTAGAACACAGGCATCGGATGAATCTTGTTTGCTGCTGCTGTTGACATGGGCATAGTAATTAGGCACCGTGAGCAAAATGTTGAAAGAAGTCACAATATTGCCCATTGCATACTGTAGGTTCAGACCCAGTTCCAGTCGTTATCTCACCGTTGGTTTACAATAAACTACAATTCTCCCTGAATCTGGGGAATGTTCTGGAAAGATAAACATAGTGCTGATTTGGGGACTTGTAATCCTGCAAGCAATGTAGTTTGTTACCAGGCAATGTTGTGGCAATACATTGCCAACGCCTGTGTGCTTCTGTGCTTCTTTTGTGTATGTGTGTGTGTGTGTGTGTGTACATTTGTGTGTACACACACACTCACTCACTCACTGGTTGCTGTACTGTAGTTTGTCAGTAGTTTATCACTAGGAACCTATTAAGTTCTCTCTCATCCATTAGTGGTGTCAAAAGAAACGAGTGTTGACAGTATAAATATGATTTGTCACCATGACTACAGCAGAAAAAGAGATTGGACTTTCACAGAGGTGCCAATCACTCTGTCGTTTTGAAGTTATTTCGCTCCATTTGAATTTTTCTCTAATAATCTAAAAGAAATCGAAAGAACAGCTACACCGTAAACCATGCCAACCTAATACACTCATAATGTACCTGTATTGGCTTCAGATATTTACCAGAGAAAATAACCACTTTATCATGCCATGCTTGAACTGTGCAAACTTAATTCAAAGTGACTATCAGTCTGTTTCCAGACCAGCTAAGACAATTTCATGTGATTTACACGCTTGCCATGGCCTCAACACTGGGACCTCTGGATGCTTGCCAGCAATGAGCCTTAGCATGCTTAGCACTGTTAGCACAGTTGGCTGTTTCAAAGTACACCACACCAGACATTCTCAAACTTTACTGGCCCCATTGACCCCATTTTTATTATTTTCCAAGAGAATATATAGTATATTTCCTATATATATATGGATGTATACACTAAAAATATACCTCCAAGAAGAAAATAAAAACATGAAAATAAAAACAATGATCCAGCGTCAGCGGAACTTAATATTGAGGTAAGGAACCTACAGAGTTGATGGTTTAACAAAAGTTCAGTAGCACTTCAAGATCGATGCTTTTGCACTAGAGCTGTGGTAATATTGATAATATGATCATATCTAACATTATCAGCAGGGCCACCTGTAACACTTGTTGAAGATGCTTTAGCGTCACAGTACGATGTTCAGAACGTCGTCTTAGCTAATTCAAGTTACAGTACATTTACTGTCAGTTGATTGTCAGCTGCTTCTGCATCGAACTTACAGTTTCTATTTATTGGCCACTTAAGGCCGAGGGGGGCAACATGTGACTTACCAACATCCAATCATTTGCTTTGCTTTGTTTCACTTTATTTTAAAATACGGTGTCACTAAGCTAGATGTTACACACTTAGTGTTAGGTTCTACAAAAATATTTTGAATTTGAAGACCAAACTAATTACTTTGTAAGTTGCTATATTATACAGTACGTCTCTGAACCAATACTACTACTACTACTACTACTACTACTACTACTAATAATAATAATAATAATAATAATACTTTCTGTAGATTTATCATGATAAATTAAATTATTCTGATTCTAAAATGTTAAGTTCATAATTAAAACATGACACTCAGCGGTCACCACATTCTTAATCGTCTTGTTGTTAGAGACGTTTTAAATTTGTCCCAGCAGGGAGTCTGGCACTGTGCATAACCTTCCAAGGTTGTAGGAAGGGACACTCTGCAAAGTATATTTAGCTGTTCCAATTAACTGACCTCATTTCACCATTATGGCAGACTCAGTTTACTACTACTGAGGGCATTCGCAGCAGTATTTCTGCATTACCGGGCCTGCCTATTAACCAGCAGTGAACTGTGCCGGGGGAGCACCAAGGAATTATAACATTGAAACAGCTGAATATTGTTTACATAATGTAAAGGTACACAATGTAAAGGTACGCCAACCAATGCTAACCCTACCTGTTGTATAATGTCTGGACACTATATCGAAAGACATATGCATGTACTTATTTAAGTACAATAGGAGCATGCAGGAGATATAAGACACACACACACACACACAGACGAGCACTGTGTGTAACTCACACACACACACACACACACACAGACTCACAGCCACGTCATTGCTGTCGCCCATCAGACAAGTCCAAGCGAACAGAAGAGGCTGTTAGATATCACACCTTCTCCAGCTGCTCCCTGGGGCCCTTCAGGGATTGATGTAAAACTAACACGTGATGTCAATGCATGATAGGCTGCTTACAAACCTCCACCCGGGCACACCTGTCACTAATCTACAGCCGTTGTTTGTGTGATCGGCCTGATGAAAGTTCTGACGCCTTGAGAACAGTTACACCAGCGACTGGACATATGCAGGGCTGGCCCTTTAATACGCCCTGCAGGGGTGTCCTTAACTCGGGCACTGCTCCAGAGGGAAGGGGAACCCCTAACCTGACCCACTTTCTGAACACACGCCATTCACTGCCATTTCATGCAAGCTGCTACAGTACAGTATACAGTACAGTGTCAGAACTATGCAGTTCAACTGTAATGATATGTACCTGTTTTCTCAAAATACAGTTTGAAGTTTGTCACGTGAACATTTGCCGAAAGGAAAGAAAACGAGAATTTTCAGGCTTATCGTTCAAGTGACGAATTACTTGATGCGATCTGCCGCTGATTGTGTTCAACGCTGACCTCGGAAACTCAGATAGAAATGTCCTGCAGGACAATAAATTGCATTGTATCTTATATATTTCAAAGGCTTCGTCTCTGTCAGCACACATCAACAAGAACGTTGACACTCTTGGGAGATCAAAACAATATTGAGTGACTACCGTTAGATGTCCTGTACTGTTCTGTTACAGACAACACAAGAAGCACAAGCTCGGGCGTAGAGGCACATTTCAGGACCTGAGTTCTGCTCAGAGCTAAAGCAACGACACTGGCTTCACTGCAAGCTGTTGTAAAGTATTTATTAGCTCGTCAGCTTCGTCAAACGTTTTTTTAAAGAATAAAATAAAGAACAGAATTACTGCACTATGCATCTATCCTTTAAATTGAGTTTATGATTATTAAAGTGATATGGAACTTTTGTTAAACCCTCCACTCTTTACCATCCTTATCTCAAACCACACCCTCGAGACCACACGTTGGTGTTTGGGATCAAATAATCCCTCGTTGGTGGGACATGATGATGAATCACAACCTAACGGGTATTTCTCCATACATTAATCGGACTTTTCATAAGGATCTAACCTGAGAATACATACTAGCAGTAGAGACGCGTGACCATCTCAAAAGTATGCTTTTGAGGAACAATGCAGTGGAGGCTATAAAGTGGTCAGCGGTCCGCGGACAGGGGATTATGTTTACATTTACATTTAAAATGGGAACTCAGTCCAGCATTCGGTAACCACACTATCCACTCTGTTTTCTGGCTTTTTATAATTCCAATTTCTCAATAAAAGAACTGCAGGGTCTTGTGTGGAGATACATTCATCGCTGTGTTCCAACAGCGGTTGCCTGGGCGACAGAGCTCAGTCACACTGTTGTTTGGGTGTCTGTGGGGATGATTTCTGGGAGGTGTTGCCGAGGAGGAGCAAAGCATCTTGGGATGTCTTTTAGTCGGGCTGCGGGGAGCGCTTCCGGCAGCTGTTATCATTTCCGACACCCGTTCCTTCTCTCAGTCCACGCTGATTTGACATTTACTGTAACTGTCCGGTGCCTTTTGGACGTTTGTGTCTGACCACCCAAGAATAAAATTGCACCATTTCTTTTGCTGTTTTTTTCTCCTGTCAAGTTAGACAACAGTAAAGTTGCGCTCTGAAATGTGTCCGCCATTTTGCGACATCTGGAATACATTTAAAAATCTATTTAAAAACGTTTGACATTAAAATTATGATTTGATTCTGATCGGAGAAGAACGCTACAGTTGGAAAATAGGGGGATTGGAAAACGTGTTGGAAAATGAGTTAAAAAGCAAGCTTAATTTTAGATTGAAATGAAATCCTTTTTTCTCCTCCCTTCAAATATGACCAAACATCAAAATCATCACAAGGAAATCGCGTATCAGGACATTAAATGACCTCCAACAAATATCTCTGACTTATACTGCTCTCCGCTTGTACATAAATCCAAGCTCTCTCGGCACAGTCGAGTCAAAGCCTACACATTGAGCTGCCGCTAGCATTTTTTGGCTGGCTTTAATAAAGCACGCTGTACTGTATTTACACACTGACCTTTAGTGGAAATACCATCACAGGCTCTGACCCCGCTGTTCTCTGTTCTAATGATCTTGACACTTGTATATCAGCCACATCTACACAACAGCAACAAAGCTTCATCCCACATTTGAGAACCGGCTGCCATAGCAACCAGACATGGAATGATGTCTAAAGACGACAGATAAAACGCTATAGGTACGGCCAGAGAAACAGATGCAGCGATGCTGTAGGCTGTAGGTGTGGTGATCTAAATATGTAAACGATAATAATTAGTACACTTTAATAGGGACCCAATGGCTATTTTCATTATTTTGTTTTTGTTATCGGCTTATTTAACTGACTTAAATCTAAAAGCTAGTCCAAAGACAAACATAAATGATCCTCATTATTCACAATTTAGAAATAATTACAGCCGTGTGTGTGAGTTTAATTAAATGAAAAACTAAAAATCACCTGTATTACTAGGAAATTAGGCCTACATAGTTTCCTTCAATATACAGTACATAGCTGAGTAGTATGGATAAAAGAGATTAAATTGTATAACTTAATGTTATAATAGGTCAGTGTTTAGTATAGTATCAAACAGGAAATCAGTTGTGTATACACAGTATTTCAATATATAATCGAAGTGGCTGTTCTGACAATGTGGAAGAGGTGTTTTGTAGACTGAGCCAAGTAGCATCTAATCTGACTCTTGGCAACAACGTCTTGGCTTCCCTTTGTAACATTTGTAGCAGAATGATACCAAACTAGAGCATAGCTAATAAAATAGACTTATATGCTCATAGTCTATTTGTCCATGGCTCTTTGCTGATGAGCCTTCAGCCGTTTCTCCTTGACACATACTGTAGCATGTAAAGGCATGCAGTATATGATGATGACCTTTAATTCCTTTTGTTGTGTTTATTTTGTAAAAAACTAAAAAACTAAACAGAAGGCTGATATAAGTTATTATAGCTATCCCATTTCCCTTCCTTTCTTCCTCTACCAAAGACTCTCTGTAATTTCCCGTGAGTACCCCTCGAAGGCTCACAATAGGAATCCTGAAGACCCCTCTATTCCACATGAATTCCACGGGGCTAAAATCCGCGCCGAGCCAGGCGGGGGGGACACGAGGTCTTCTGGAGGCAGTTTATCGTTCCCAACCTTATCACGCTGGCTCCCTTTTGGCGCACAAACACGCGAGCGGAAATCAAAATTAAATCATTTAGACAGCTGCCCCTTTTTCACCGTATTCCTCCTGCGGTGGAGGAGAGGTAACAGTTCTGCTACATGTGGGGGGATGATATATACATATATATATATATATATATATACTGTGTATATATATATATATATATATATATATATATCCAGTAAATACTGTAAGTGGACTGGAGGACTCTAGCCCAATTGAATTGTTGTCACCACTGGCCCACTTTGACCCCGATCTAGTTTCATCTTGGCTTTCCAACTCTAATCCCACAGGAATACTAGATCACATCACATAATTTATCCTTCATCAATACTTATGGCTCTGTGACTGGACATTGACAGTGTGTCTGAAAACACTCGGACGCACGCACGCACGCACGCACGCACGCACGCACGCACGCACGCACGCACGCACGCACGCACGCACGCACGCACGCACGGGCGCGCCCATTGGCCAGGCCCATTGGCGTTGTGTTCCAGGGGGGGCGGAGGCTGACAGCTTCTGGTAAAAACTGCACAAAATGACCCTCTCTTCCGTTCGGCTCCCTCCCTCACTCCCTCAATCGTGCACAGCCACAAACGTAACTATGACGGCCGTCTGCTCTGTGTGGCCCCACTGAAACACGACACACATGGTGATGCTGTTTTGGATGCATTTTGATTCCGTGTCGCTTTAAAAATACACGTCTTCCTGGGTAAATGTGACGCAGCTCACTGCCCCCCCCCCCTTACAGGACACCACATACTAGCGAGCATCCAGGGGGGTTCTTTAATGGGAGGAGGACATCAGGCATGGTGGAGGAGGTGAGGTGGAGAGGTGGCTCTGAGCATCTATAAGAGGACAATGCTCTCTTTCTCTCTCTCTCCCTCTCTCTCTCTCTCTCTCTCACTCTCTGTCTCTCTGTCTGTCTCTGTCTGTCTCTGTCTGTCTCTGTCTGTCTCTCTCTCTCTCTCTCACTCTCTGTCTCTCTGTCTGTCTCTGTCTGTCTCTGTCTGTCCCTCTCTTTCTCTCTCCCTCTCACCCTATGCCGAATGTTCTCTCTCCTTCTGTCTGTCTGTCCCTCTCCTGTCTTATTCTTTCTGGCAATCTCTCTCCTGCTGTCAATCTGCCTCATTGTATTTCACTCTCTCTCTCCCTCTCTCCCTCTCTCCCTCTCTCCCTCTCTCCATCTCTCCCTCACACTCGGTGTATCCCTGCCTGTCTTGACGTCTTAGTCACATGCTGTAAGAGCTTAGTAATAAGCACACTGCGAGGCTAGACAACACCTCAGCATCAAGTCTGAATCACCATGACGATAAAGCACCTGAATATCCTGAATGCTAATGACCGTTCCCTACGGCAAATAGAATTAAATGAATGGACAAAATGATTGCTTGCTCTCACAGCTAATCCCAGATCAATTTGTCAAGTCAGTCTTTGCAT